>CM060958.1:41141846-41249346 GCA_030765055.1 Mantis religiosa | reverse complement strand
GATGGATGGATGGATGGATGGATGGATGGATGGATGGATGGATGGATGGATGGATGGATGGATGGATGGATGGATGGATGGATGGATGGATGGATGGATGGATGGATGGATGGATGGATGGATGGATGGATGGATGGATGGATGGATGGATGGATGGATGGATGGATGGATGGATGGATGGATGGATGGATGGATGGATGGATGGATGGATGGATGGATGGATGGATGGATGGATGGATGGATGGATGGATGGATGGATGGATGGATGGATGGATGGATGGATGGATGGATGGATGGATGGATGGATGGATGGATGGATGGATGGATGGATGGATGGATGGATGGATGGATGGATGGATGGATGGATGGATGGATGGATGGATGGATGGATGGATGGATGGATGGATGGATGGATGGATGGATGGATGGATGGATGGATGGATGGATGGATGGATGGATGGATGGATGGATGGATGGATGGATGGATGGATGGATGGATGGATGGATGGATGGATGGATGGATGGATGGATGGATGGATGGATGGATGGATGGATGGATGGATGGATGGATGGATGGATGGATGGATGGATGGATGGATGGATGGATGGATGGATGGATGGATGGATGGATGGATGGATGGATGGATGGATGGATGGATGGATGGATGGATGGATGGATGGATGGATGGATGGATGGATGGATGGATGGATGGATGGATGGATGGATGGATGGATGGATGGATGGATGGATGGATGGATGGATGGATGGATGGATGGATGGATGGATGGATATTCTACCCCGGCACCTAGACAACTATACCGGGGCATATATCCAAATTTTCTCTTTATTTTTCCATAAAATCCTTACAAATGTTATAATTATACAAATCTCTCAGAAAGCTACTCTACAAAAAATAAAATGAAATAAAATAACAGAAATAAACACAAAAAAGCAAAAAACAAAAGAAAACAACTATAAAAATTACAAAATCCTTATTTCCTAAATATATATCTAAATCTACTAATTCTGTAGTCCACCATGGCCTCTGCCATCACTCTCTCCCTCCGCCGCACATGCAGTCAACTCCATTGTTAGATTATTCAATAATTCTTCCCGTCTTATCCTATTTTGTATTCTAGAACTCCTTCTTGGATCTTGTACTATTCTTCGCCTATTATCAACTCTTTCTCCTTTGAATATTTTTACCTCCCATGCTTTCTTACTTACAAAGTTAGTCAAAACTTGTAATTTATTTACCAATTGTTGATCTCGAATTATGTCATTTACGATATATCCTGCTAGCGCATGCCTCTCTTCTTGTTGGTGAATTGCATATCTTCCACATTCAAATACTACATGTTCAGGATTATCTTGTTTGTTACATAATTCACATATATCATTTTCAGTTTTATTGATTTTCTTCCAATAGGTCTTATAAGGTCCGTGTCCTGTTATATAATGTATAAATCCCTTTGTTGGTTGAATAAAATTCAATTTTAGTCTCTCTTTGACGTTCTGAAAAATTTCAAACACTCTTCTACCTTCTAGACTTTCTGTCCATTCTTTTTGCCATTTATCTTTTAAACTATTTTTAATCACCCAAGATTTGTTTGTTCTGACTCCAGTTATATTATAAACTTTTTCTAAGTTTCCTTTTTTCGCCCAAAATTTTGCGCCCTTCAATCTTATTAATAAATCAATCGGCCAAATGGCCGTTGTTACTAGCAATTTCATAGTTGGTGTTGTTTTTACAGCTCCTGTCAGACGTAATAATACTTTTCTTTGCGTTCTTCTCAACAATCTTCTTATTTGCACATCATCCATCCTTTCTGCCCAAACTGCTGCCGCATACGTCATAATTGAAGCAAAAATGGTGTTATGATATATCTGTATGTTACGCAATGGAAGTACAAAATTTAAATTGGATATTCTTGCTAGCTTTAGCATTATTTTCTCTGTTTTCTGCCTAATATACTCCGTGTGTTTTCTGAAATGAAATTTTTCATCTATCATGATACCCAAATATCTCATCTCTTTTTCCCGTTTAATGTTCTGATTATTTATCTTCACTGTAGGATCCCGCTTTAAATTTCCCTTAAAAAGCACATAATTTGACTTGTTAGGTGCAATTTTTAGTTTTGTTCTGAAACACCCATTTGATAATGTATTTGTAACTTCTCTTGCTTTATTTTCTAGCTCTAGTCTGCTCTGTCCATCCATCATTATGACTATGTCATCAGCATACGCTATTACATCCAAAACCTTATGATCTTTTTGGATGTAATAGCGTATTCCAACATGTCAGTAATACCAAAAAGGGCTGTGGTCTATGTATGGCAAATGTTGCATCTCTCCTTAAAGATGGCGGCGTTATTCCGCCACAAAATAATTCTTCTTCTTCTTCACTTCATGGATTAGGCTCTCGCCTGCTCCGTCTTCCCAGTGTGTCCTTCTATGTTTACCTCGGCCTCCCTACGCCCTTCTTTCCTTTAGGACTATTGGAAAACTACTTTTGGCAGTCTTCTATCACCCATTCTTCCAACATGTTCAAACCATCTTCTTCTGTACCTATCCATTCTTGAGGTGATAGCTTCCAGTTGTAATACATTTCTTATATTTTCATTTCTGACTCTATCTTCTCTTGTACATCTTTTTGTTCTTCTCAAGAATCCCATTTCGCAACTTTGTATTCTGCTGATGGTTCTTTGTGTAGGTACCCAGTTTTCACATCCATAAAGTAGCGTTGGGACCGCCATGGTGTTATAAAATTTTATTCTTGTTTCACATCTTGTTTTATTCTTTACGGTTTTGTGAATTGTTCCACAAATTGTTTGAAATCTCATTAATTTTTTGTTCGTATCTTTATCTTTCTCATTGCTGATTTCACACCCTAAATAATTGAAGGAGGATACTTGTTCCAATACTTTGTCATTAACGACTATTTTCGACCTTATTGGTATTTTGCCCCAGTTTGCCATTATTTTTTACTTTTCTATTGATATTGCAATATTAAAACTTTTGCATATTTGGTTAAGGTAGTGTATTGAACGTTGTAAATCATCTTCTGTTTCCTGTATCCTGTATCTGTTTCATCTGCATATCATAAAATATATAAAATATTTCCTTGGGCTACTTTTATGCCTGCGTCAATTTTTTGTCTCCAAGATAGATGTTAAAAAGTGTCTGTGACATTGGGCACCCTTGTCTGACTCCTTTGTTAGTTACAATTTCTTCTGATGCCACAAAATTACTAGATGATTTAATTCCATGTATAGCATTAATATGTACATTTAATTACCATTCTAATGTCCGATTTCACCAACAGATGGTAAGACTTAACAGACTATTACTGTGCTTAGAAATAGTTATAACAAAAATGGTATTTCACCAACAAGTGTTAGCTTAACACTCGTGTTAAATCTCCTGTTAAACTAACAAGCCATATTTCTTTTTAACTGTCAAGGTA
Source organism: Mantis religiosa (assembly GCA_030765055.1). Taxonomy (NCBI): domain Eukaryota; kingdom Metazoa; phylum Arthropoda; class Insecta; order Mantodea; family Mantidae; genus Mantis; species Mantis religiosa. Next base: position 41,245,879 of record CM060958.1, on the reverse strand, counting down.
GTGGGCGTGAACGCAGTTTTTTATGCCAATTTACCGTCTAAATGGCATTCGTAATAGAGTTCGGCCTACGAGCAGAAACTATTTTGAGGAGCTATCAGAAGAAGATTTTCTACGGAGGTATAGACTGTCAAAACAAGTTCCTATGAACGTTAATGCGGAAAAGAGGTTAAAACATGCATCGAATAGGAATATGCCTATCTCGCCTTTGCTTCAAGTATTAATAACTTTTATAATTCACTGAATCCTGAGGATAATACACTGCCCAACTGCCGTCTTGAAACGTTCAAGTCTCTCGTCATTTCCGTCCTGCTTCGCACCTCGTTTTAAATTTACGTAACATTGACGAAGTTGCTTCGTGCTTCTGGCTGTGACATTTGCATTCGAATTAAACTTATTTCTATTTTTTTTTCCACGTCACATCTTTCTCTTTCATATTTACCACAATCGTCCTCTTATTTTCCACAATATGCTTACATTTAGTTACTAATGCAACTAATTCTGATTTCTGGATTCAAGAGAAATTCATACCACGGCTTCTCTTCTGATTTTATTCATCCGCCACTTTTTCAGCTGCGTGTAATCGAAAATGAAAACAAAAGTGCATCATCAGAAGATCATAAGATCCATCCACAGCCTTCTGTGTCTGTAATACTACATGGTTCCCGTAGGGGAGGGGATACGTCCCCTTCAGCTGCCGTGGTGCGGGCGCTGCGGACCCCTAGCACTCGTGGTATCTCTGACATTACTAGAGGAACCTCGGGCCAAACATTGGAGCCCCTCCCTGATAGGAAGTTGTTCGGATTGGGTTGGACTCGAGAGAGTAGTGGTTGCTGATACCCGTGGGAGATCGGGTACGTCTCCGGACGGGGTTGAGGGAAGCCATTAATATCCCCGCGTACTAGCCAGCATAGCTAGTAGAAGATGTGCTATATCACCAGGCGGCCCCACCGAGGTCATATCGGTAGCCTTCCCATTTTGGTGTTGGCGCGTGTAAGTGGCGTATATACTTCCATCCCTTCTTGAGTCCACAGGACCAGATGGGGTGTGGGGGCTTGTTAGTCTCTAGGTGTTGCCGTATGGAAAGCCCCACGGAGGCGCTGGGCGCCCTTTCGGGACAGCTCGGTAACTCCCTGGTCGAAGGAGTCCCAGGTCCTTGGTCCCACGGGTCCAGGACTAATGGGAGTAGAACCCCTGGCATTAACTGTAATAACACATGGTAAAGCGAGAAAGCTTATCGGAAAAAAATTACCAATACAGAGATGTTTACCTCAGCTTATCGCATATACTCGGTGAGTCCAGTGTATGTATAGTCTGTTCAGATATAATCATGTCTTCTGGACAGCAATGTGACAATCGGCAGGCGCGAGAAAACGTATCATATAGACACACACAGCTTTCAATTGCTCTATTTGTGTTTCGTAACTTACTGTACATCAACTTGCTAATATTTCGCTCTTCTAATCGACCAGATAAGAGACGATGACAGCGCTGGTCAACTGAAGGTCAATATGCCTCAACGCTCTGTCGAGTAATACAAGTCTCTCGGCCTTAAAACATGTTTTTATTGTCGTGCCGCTGGAACGGTTACCATGGATTTATCTCTAATAATAGATACCTCTCAGAGAACGCGCTGATTATTCTTGAAAGAGTGAGAGGGTAACTGCTGCGCTTCTCGGCCTGTGATAAGCACCACTGAACACATCACTTCGGCCAATAGAATTCACAGGAATTACAAATGACAAATGTTCACTCCATGTGGAGTAATCAGTGTGTTATCTGAGAGGTATCTATTACCAAAGATAAATCCATGGCAACTGTTTTAGCAGCACGACAATAACTTTTTCAGAAAACAAGTTGATGAAATGCAAGAACCTTAATACTTTTGTTAACACTCTAACAATTGTTACGTTACATTTGTTAACGACGCTTTAACATTTGCTGGCGAAATCGGGCATAATTATGTTTTTTGTTTTGTTAAGTTAACGTTACTCGCAAATTAACATTAGCGCCTCGGAGAAATTTTTTAAAAGCACTATGTGCAACTACCCCAGCTAAAATCTAGAGATCGGTCGATTACAGTTTTTCTCGATACTCGATTCTCGACACAGATATAAGACATTTTTCACGATACCTGATACTTCGATAGTCGATATTGACATTTCTAATTCTAGTTTTAATACAAAATAAACTGTCAGAACCGTGTAATGTCAATAAAGTTAAACAGGTACACATGTTTAATGAGGCGAAACTTAAAACCATCAAGTTCTTATTTTTTAACATTACCGTTCTTTTTTATAAGCCTTCGCTCAAAAATATTAGCATTTTTACTCTTTTGGGGTCAAGTCTACTTCTTTCCTGTGGCTTTGTTTTAGGTCTGGAAATTTTGGATTTGTTTTCCAGTAATTCAGTGCACAGGAGCAGGAGGAGGATGAGGGGGAGGTGACAAATCGTCGTTGAGATATGTAGTAATTTCTTTTGCGGAATTGGGAACTGGCACTGAATTTGACACACGGTTTTTATTGCATAATGTTACGGTGAGGCACCACATTCCTGGCAATTTCTCGGACTTTGCGATCTTCTTCTTATGAAAATAATATTTTGTGTATTTAAAATAAAATAAGAATTGCAGAATGACCATCGAAATATCGATAAATTATCGAATAAATTTTATAAAGTTCTTTCGATATCGATATCATGTAAATATCATGAATATCGAGGTATCGCAGGTATCGAGGACCCGTCCGTACTAAAGTCACATTTAATCTTTAATCATAAATAGTATACATTTATCTTCCAATAAAGTTATGAACCTTTTCCAGTTTCGTTTTTCCCCTAATAGAATTACAGTAATACCTAGTTATCTACCTAGAGGAAGTAAATTGTGTCATATTTATATGTAACTAAAAAGTATAAAGAAAAGAGACATAAAGTATGTCATAGTGTTTTATTAACATAACATTGGCATAACATTATGGGGTAACTCACCACATTGTAAATCATCACTCATAATGTGAAAACGGATTCTAAGAATACTTGGAGGAGTCAAACCAACATCTACATGCAGACCATTATTTAAAAATTTTAAAATATTACCTCTCCCATGTATTTTCATTTTTGAAATTTTTAAATTTACAAAGACAAATTTAATGAGACGAAACGTTCACTGCACCTTTCATGACAGAGTTCATAATCATAATACTAGACAGAGAATGGATAATCATTGAATAGAAGTAACACAAGAGCTCACCAAAACAGTGTAATAAAGCTAGGAATCACTTTTTTAATAAACTGCCTATAGCCAATAAAACCACTTGCAATTTTTCAGCATTTAAGAAGTCAGTTTTGGCATACTTGCTAGTCCACTTTTTTATTCTGTTAGTCAGTTTATGGAAAGTTCATAATATTGTTACATTTATGAATAATTGTGTATATCATAAAATTCTTGACATATCCTTATAAATCATTATTTTGTACAAACACTGACTTGTCATTATTGGATGTGACTTGTTGATTTACAAGTATAGTCAATGGCACTGTATATTCATAATTTGACGTATCTTATATCATAGTACTCATATATTCATGTATTATTTTATCTTGGCAGGAATCCTACGCAGTAGGGATGAGTAGCAACTGTGGTGGGGATAGTCTACCTATCGCCACAATGCGTCCCACGCGTAAGATTACGAGAGGGGAGGGCATAAGGTGTCTAAAAACAAATTTCATTTTCGAAGCCAGTTTTGCAGCTGTTATCGCTGCAGAGTCCCTGTAACGAATTTCACTCCAGGCATATGGTCTAGTATGTGTTGTATTTATATAAGTTCCATCCATATAAACTATATAAACTTAACTTCGATATCTCCGAATATTTCGTAAATACTTAAGCCTTTTTGCACGTATGGTGCGATGTTCGACTAAAATTTATCTGTCACGCTTAGTGTCTTTTTTTTATCTTTCAAATAATCCTAGCTTCAAAAGAACTCTCCTTAATGTTTAGACGCTGCCTTGGAAGTCAGTAGAACTTTTAGCTTCATAAGCACTTTCTTCAAAGTTGGTCTTTATTTTTCTGTGCTTTAAAAATTATTCATAGTTCACCTAACTACTTCTGATTTAAAACATCCAAATTAGATTTTGTGCATGTTCTTAATTTTTGTTTACTGGGCATAGAGAAGGACGTTGTTGCACTAACACCAATGGCTTTTCTTTCCTTAATAACTCCCCTTAACTGCTTTCAGACACAACTGTTGCCTCAGATACCCTTCCCCATTGTTCCTTTTTTATAAATCTGTGGATATTGTTTATTACTTCTCGTGTTTTTAAATGTAGCACTTTATTTCTTAATGTGCTGCTAGGAGGCGTCATTTATAAATGCCCTCTTGGAACCAGGAGACAAGCACATTTTGAAACAAGCTGTAGTGTTACCGAGTAGCACTGCACGTGTGTAGTTGCTCGCAACTGGTACGCAACTGACCTGCCCTCCCCTCCAGTAGCAACCGTTCTGAGGTGGACTCGTCCAGATACCACTGCGCATCGCTCTGCACTTTTCAAAATAAAAAATACATCTGTACTATGTATGATTTACAAGGTAGATAAAGTATCTATTTTTCTAAATTCTAAAAATGTTTTGCATTAGCATAACAAAAAGCAGCTACGAGATTATGAGTATGTTGATGCTCATTTCCCAAAATAATATCTTAGCTACCAAAACTATAGTCAGAGTAAAACAATTTACCTCTACGCCTTCATAACTTATACGTGTAACATGCAAGATAACAATTTTTACTAATTACCTTATGTTATATACGCTTAACTTTGGAAGCTTGGTATTGCTCTCCTTTGTCTAGTTATATTTGTTTGCTTTGTTGCGAATGGAATTACGGTTGATATTACTCAAGGCATACACTTTATGTGATATTGATAGTTTTACTTTGTAATTAATTATACAAAAGGATTTTAATGTACAGCTGTAAGCCATTAAATCACAAGAACGTATTTGTGACAGGAGACATAGTAATACAGGTGTATTTTTTTAGACCTGGCGCATGACCTTGCTCGGATGTGCACGTGTGACGTCATGTGAAGTAATGGTAGGGATAGGATCTCTGCTTTCACCGGCAGAATGCTGATAAGCTAGTGCATTAGCTGGCAGATGACTAACCTGACATTCCTTTTTCTTTCAAATAAGTGGACCCGACCACAAACTACTGCGCAACACTACGTCATACGCCACGTTTAAAAAATACATCTGTTCATAGTGTTGCATACCAATAAATATCATCATTGCTTCTGTCATTCTTCTTTCTTTCCCATTCGTGACCCAATTTTCTAAGCCATAAGTCAATTTGTACTGTCATTTTTTATGGTTTAACATTCTTCTAATAGTCCCACATACACTTTTAATTTCATACAAACAATTTTTCAAATCGTTGTAAAATAAGAATCTACATTCAATTCTGAAAGTAAACGCAATCAAATGTCGCGAAAAGAATGATAATTTTAATTATTTCATGTTCAAATTTTCCAGCAATTATATCCAGTTTCATAGCAGTCACTTTGGCTATTTCTGAGTGATAAACGTATACTCACACAGTTATATCATATACGGGTGTCCTGTTTTGTAATATAAAGTAACCGTTATGGGTATTAAAAGATAGCAAATTAGCAGATCACACTTTGTTACAATTTTGTTTAATATACGCGTTATTATCTGCAAAAGAGATAACAGTAAAACGTGCTGCGACCTGTGGAGTATGTAGCGCACTAGAAATAGACGGTGTTGCCGCTTCGCTGGCTCACCCAATGTACAGGCAAACAGTTGATGCATCACCTTGGGGAAGACGGCAGTGTCCGCCACGCCTTTAAGATGTCTCGATTAAGACTCTCGGTTGGGCTACCTACAAAAGGCTCCATCTGGTGTTTCTTTCATTACAACTTCCACAAAATAGAATCACTAAACTCTCAAAAAACTTTAATCTCTTGCTTTTGTATTTTATGAGTGATTGAAACACCAAATAAATTGACATGGTGTTTTAGGCATACAATTATAAGCATGTGTTTAAACAGACAATCGAAATATAATGGATATGACTTAAACATTATGAAATATTACACCATTTCCTCTGTCGTAAACTCAGATATTCATTACATGCTGATTAGAAATAACTGTAATTTTAGTTAGTTTATTTGTACATACGATTCCAATCACAATTTTGCATTTCCATTCTAAGTAGTCAGCTGCTTGTGGAAACGTAGAGTCAGAATGAAAAATTCAATGCCATAGCCAGGATTTGAACCACGGATCTTCTGATTTACGTCCAGCGGCACTTCTATTGTGCTACTATGGCCAACTTGCCGATATGACATTATAATTCTCCAAATGGCTCGTATTTTCCCGGTAAAGCACTTAGGAGTTCTCAAACCACATGAGACAACTACCTTAATGGCGACTTACAACATGTAAGTACTTTAAGGCCACGGCCAATGTCAAAGAACAATTAATGTTTCTATTAATTGACCTAATAGTGTTAACTATAAAGCCCGGGCCTTAAAGTACTTACATGTTGTAAGTCGCCATTAAGGTAGTTGTCTCATGTGTTTATGAGAACTCCTAAGTGGTTTACCGGGAAAATACGAGTCATTTGGAAAATTATAATATCATATCGGTTCGTTGGCCATAGTAGGTCAATGGTAGAGCGGCTGGACGGAAACCAGAAGATCCGTGGTTCAAATCCCGGCTATGACATTGAATTTTTCAGTCTGATTCTACGTTTCCACAATATCGCCTACACACGGCCAGTGTGAAAGAAAAATTAATTTTTCCATAGTCAGCTGCTTATACTTAAGGGCTAATTGTGGTATTGGCCCTCTGGTCATTTACCTCTATTCGAGCCCTTATGTGACCTTGACCTAATATTCCGTTGTGTCCTCCATTTCTGCCTATTATCTTCATTAGTTTTCTCAACTATATTTCTTTAATTTTGCCTGAATACTCTCCTACCTCCCTTATTCTTTTCTCTCCTTTCAACGTAAGAACTTTTCTCTGATAACTACATAAGCCCGTTAAATATCCCAATTTTTATCCCATATTAATTTCCTCCAGTTTCCTATTTCTTTACATTCCACTAAATAATGCTCTAGGCTTATTTTATTTCCATATAAAATATACTCTTTTGGAGAATCCCCTGTCAATATAGATCCTGTCCTTAACCAAGCTAAACCCTCTTTCTCATATCTATCACATAAGTCTATATATATTTGCCTTCCCCATTCTCTCTTCGTTCAGGTATATATTAAGTGTTTTCTTACTTATCAGATTTCCCATATATCACTTGTCTGTCAATGTCCTCTACCAAGTTCTTAATCACTGCCCAAAAACCCTTTACATTTCTTTCTCCCTCCTGCCAGATATCCCCCATCCCTATTCTATCCAATATTCTCTCTAGATCTGACCACCAGCTGTCCTTATATGATGAATTCTTCTGTTCTAGACAGATACTTAATATATTATCATCATCCTTTCGTTATACAACTGTCTAATATTTTAAGCATATTTCTATTAATACTCCACTTCTGCAGGGTTTTCCAATATCCACTCTAGCTACCCCATTTGGGGTTGTCTCAGTCAAACCTAGTATCTCTTTACAGAACTGTTCACATGTGCTTTCAACACGCTTTCTTATCTCATCAACCCCCATAATTCCGCACCATATACCATTTTTATTCTACTATTGCTCCATAGATTCTTTAAAGTCACTTTACTAACATATCTGGTAATTTTTATATACAGTTCCTTACCCCAGATATCGCTATCTTCCCTTTCACTCTTATCTTTCACCCATGTGCTCTCCAACCTCCATTCTAGCACAGTATCACACCTAAATAATCATTCCTTTACTACCTCCACTTCTTGGACATTTATGTACCACTTTTCACCTTTTCTTAACTTATCACCCTCCTTAAACACCTCTACCTTTCACACAGGAAATGAAGCTATTCACAGTGAAGCAACAAATGTTATACAAGTAAAAATATTTGTTACAGTATCTCCAATTAACTTAAGAAGTTGATGTTAATAATTCCTTCTTCTTTATATGTTACGAAAATGTTCTTTATTTCTTAAAGTAAATATAAACAAATTGATAACTCTGCCGTAGCAGATCATTTTAGGTCATTTAACCATGAAATAAATGCCGAAGTTAAATTATTAAAACAATTAAATGATCCCATAGAGTTAATAGTGTGAGAGAAACTATTTATTTTAAAAAATACATCACGTAATGAATTTTGACATACCGGCAATTGATTTTGTTTTTAGGTTTGTTTCGTATTCAGATGTTGGTAATGATGGAAACCTAACATAATAAAAGAAAATAACATGGTAACTGAGATTTCCTTAACAATAGAGTTTGTGTAATAAGCTGAAGACGAAGGCGATGTGCCTTTGAAATCGATCTTTTATAAAGAAGAAGGAATTATTAACATCAACTTCTGAAGTTAAATGGAGATTCTGTTACAAATAGTTTTATTTGTGTACTACTACCTTGCTTATATTAATTATTATTCCTAATTCTTACAGTAACTAATAATTTCATTTATTGCTCCTTGTAATCCTATTACTTTTAGTGCGATCCATATAAACTTGAACCAGTAATAGGACACACGTGCAACTTTGGGAGGATATAATACACAATTGGGAGACTACATTACACTATTTACATCTCAGAAAATATTTTGGAAGTGTCCTTCACCAGCACTTATATATGTTTGCAGTCGTCTCACCATGTTCTCTGAAGTTTTACGGAGAGTATCCTCGCCAATGTTACTTATTTCGGTTCCAAAGGATTCCTTGAAAACATCAATTGTCCGTGGCCTATTCTTATACACTCTATTTTAGGTGCCCCAACAAGAAAATATACGGTGGGGTTAGGTCAGAGGATCTGGGGGCCACAGACCTTTTGAGATTATTCGATTATCAAAGAAACTGATTACAAGTTCCATGGCGTCATTAGATGTACGGCACGTTGCTCCATCTTGCTGGAAATAACCTTACCTCAAGTCGATATCATCTCCGTATGGATTGCACTATAGATGCTATTAGCTAGTCATCTGCCAACGTAATCCTGGTGTTACATTTTATGATAAATGATTGTTAATTTTTTCAACCCTTTCTATTATACCATTGATCATCACCTCCAACAATAAGAACTTTCAAGATAGGCCAAATAGGCCTGTTTCGGCTCACAAGGGATATTTCTAGCGTCTCTGTGGTCTTCCAACATCTCTAATACCAACTGGTTTATACTGCAAGGCCTGTTTGGTAAGTATTTCTTCTGGCATTCGAGAGAGATGATTTTGCTATTTCAGTTTGTACTCCCGGATTTTGTCATTTAAAGTAAACATTTTTAGTTGTTCTCTTATTGTTTCACTTTTAATGTGATCTTTAAGACTACAGCCAGCTACGTACCTCAAAAATTTAATTTCAGCCGTTTCAATTATTCTTTTATCAGTTCCGTTCAAGGTCCAAGTCTCGGCTCCAGAAGATATAACAGGCACTGCCATAGTTTTATAAAACTTTAATATGGTATCTCTTCTTCTTTTGTTTTTCAATGTTCGTTTTATAGTGCCACATATGTTTTGAAATTTATAGATCTTTTGTTTTAAATCTCTGTCACATTCATAGGAAATATCACATCCTAAGTAATTAAAATATTTAACTTTTTCTAGTATTTTGTTTTTGAGGAGCATTTTGGACCATGTTGGGTATTTACCAATAAAAGCCATCACTTTCTTTTTTCTGCTGAAATGATAAAATTATACTTTGACATTGTTTTGTCGAGTTCGTACAAAGCTATTTGTAATCTGTCTTCAGTATCTACCAGAATGACCTAATCACCTGCAAGCAGGACTGTATTTAAGATTCTACGACCTAACTTAAGATCTACTTTCAACTGATGCTGTGTCGATATAAATATTAAAAAGGGTTGGCGAGATTGATAGTTTCTGTCTTAAAACCATTATCCATGCTAATAAAAGTCCCTTCGTACATTTTCTTTATCATTAAAATTAAATCTTGAGGATATCCGTTTTCAGTCATTATATCCCATAGCATTTTCTGTGTAACTTTGTCAAATGCTTTTACGTAATCAACAAATAATATATGGGTCTGTAAATTAAATTCTCTTCTCTTTTGTATTATTTGTTTTATTGTTAAGACGCAATCAGCACAGGATCTGCCTTGCCTGAATCCGTGTTGTTCATTATTGAGTTGTGGTTCAGTTATTATATTTAATTTTTTTGCTAAAATTTTTACTAATATTTTGTAGCTTTTATTTCAGAGACTGATTCCTCATAATTTTTACATTCATCTCTGTCTCCTTTATTACAGCCCTTTTCTATCCTTCTTGTATCTGTAGGTTGGACCAACAAACATTTTAAAAATTTAGTAGTCTTATTTTAAAAATGTTTGATGCACACGTTGAAGCAGCAAGAAGATGGCGGCGCACAGTTCCACGTTGACCTTACAGTTTGAAGCAATAATATGGGTAGCTCATGGTAAAGCAATCAGTTTTATGTGGCCGCGCCGTGGCTCAGTGGTTAGACCGCTTGGCTCTCACCAAGGCGGCCCGGGGTCCATCCCAGACGACCGCAAAGTGAGATTTGTGGTGGACAACACGGCGCTGGGGCGGGTTTTCTCCGGGACCTCCGGTTTCCCCCGCCATCTCATTCCACTGGTGCTCCATCTTCATCTCATGTATCATCAGTGTCACCGTCTGTGGTGCCGTATGTAGTAACAGCGGGCGTTAAACACAACACTTTTCATTTCAATGAGGTTTATCTCACGGTATGCGTGGATATGTATGAAAAGGATGGTTTTAATGACACTGGAATATCCGTTTCAAACTGATTTAATGACTGCTTCGTTTTATCATAACATTAAACTCGAAGTTGCCGACCAAGGGTTACCAATATCACTGTTTAGAGTTATTATATGTGAAATGCTTATTACTCGATAAAACTTAAACGTTCTTCACGTACATATGAAATGACAAATATCTTCTCTCATCGCTTCTGGTCTACCCTCGACCAAGACAGAAGTGATGGCCTTCTTAATGGCTTGCCAGCCACGAACTGTCCGTCTTCACACTATGCACAGCTGCGCGTGGGTATCTTTCACTTCTGGAAGCCCTCTTTTCACACAAAGATTCCCTTTGTGACTATCTTGTCCATTGTGATTATTAGTCTCGCCCATGCCATTATTAAGGGTACGAAGAATACCTATTCAAACGGAGTCAAATGCAACCCTTTAGATCTCTGCTAAGTACACTGTTTCTTATGTTGCTTTTGTTGAAACAACTATTCACCCCAACTGCTATTCGACTCAACTGCCCCTGCACGTGTTGTAACAAAGATCCAACATTCCTATGAAATCCATTATGATTCTTTACTTATTTCAATCTTTTAATTTTGGTATCAAAGTTAACAATTCCACATTAATCCCATCTTCTGGTGTTTTATGATGTTGAAATGATGTTAATATAATCTCTAATTCCTCTACTCGTAATAGGGTCTACTTCTTCGCATGTAGTATTTAATTGTTGCTTTTCACTATCCGTGGAGTAATTCCATAATCCTTTGAAGTGTTGAAGTCACTCCTCTTCTGAACTACTATGTAATTCTACTGTATCTTTTTCCTATTTATTCAAGCATCTCATGATTTTATATGCTGTTGTCTGGCTACCATGTATATCACATTCTATATCTGATATGTATTTATCCCAATTTTCTCGTTGTAATTTTCTTGACTCTCTTTCAGCTATTGCACATTTTCTTCTAAATTCTATTAAATTCTCTTGGGTATTTGTATTTAAATTTTATAATCGATAAACAAATTTAACAATACAGGGCCTAGTTTACAGCCTTAACTTAAATCCATTTTCTGTTCCACTAACTCAGTTACCCCATTCTTCTCTACTTTAGCTCCAAACTTAATTCCCACATATAGTTTTTATAATCCAACAATAAATTTCTTGCTGACCCATTTATTTTATAATTGCTACCTTACTAGTGCATCAAAAGCTTATACGAAATCTACAAGAAGCATGTATACTCTCCAACTATAATAAACCTGAAGTATGAAGTACAGCAGTTACGTGTAGCTACTTCTGACTCAAGTTCATTAATGCCGATCAAAACCAGTATCTTCATTATACAAATACTTAGCGTTAAGTGACAGTAGCTTATGTGTATCTTTAATTGTTTAACTTCGAATACAGGTAGTATTGCAGAAAATTTATTTGTTTTTAGCAAAACGATCGAGTTTTATTTGCTAAATATATAATCCAAAGAAGTAGCTTTTTATACCAAACTGATTAATAAAAACGTTAAACTAAATAGTTTATGCATTGTTTATTTATTCAATGCCGAGTGAAGTGTTACACTACACATCATATATATCATGGAATTATTAGCGATTATTCTCTTGAGTAATTTACAAACACAATAGCCTCGATATTTTGTTAATTTCCTTTTTTAAATAACACCTTTTCTGGGGTAGATAGTATATAGGACAATGAATGAAACGGATAAAATGTTGCTCAAATGAATAGAGCTTAGTCACCCAATATCCCTCTTTCAGGATAAGGAAACCTCTAGAAAAAAATAATTATGCAGGTAACTCAGTTGCAACAGTATTTCTATGTTTGAGATGGGATGCACGTTGACTGTTTCGAAGAACCAAGTTGGGAAGCCAGATATAACAGGGTTACCTCGTTGTATTTTGAGTTGTTTCTTGATGATTGTTTTTGATAAAATAAGTCATGAGTTCTCTTGTTTTCAGGTGTGGTGTCGAGTGAAATAAATAAAATGTATAAGTTCAATTTCGTAATATATATATATATATATATATATACTGTCACGGCAACAGGCATAAAAGTTTCGGCACAAATAAGAAAACAGTCGGCGGATAAAGTTTCATGGTAATAATGAGACTTGCTAAGCAGTTAATGATAGCGCGGCGATTATCAACAAGCGCCGGCGGGGAGCGATAACTGAGGTAAAGGACTCGCCGGCATAGATTAAGTTACGCTTCTAGAATGTGATAGAATATTCGGATTACGTCATTAGATGCCTTGTTTTCCAGAAACATCTAGTGACTGACAGAACAGTCTGGTAATCATGAATGCGATATATAAGGAATTGTGACACGCTAGCAGGACAGTTGTAAACAGCGTGAGTAAGCAGAGTGGTAGTTGTGTAACAAGAGTGTTGTTGTAACGAGAGCTAATGTAATCAGCTATCACGGTTTGTCCTTGTCATCGACCTTGGAAGATTGTGTTATTATGTGATGTGATGTTACGCGAGAATTGAACAGTGCATCTCTACGCAAATAAAGGAGATTTTTAATTTCTGCAACTCGGCCTTTTAATTCTACGAGCCCACAAAGTCACAATATCTTCCGTTAATTACATAAAATTCATCACTCCTGCATGCCCATGCATCACTATCAGGATTACAGAATATCTCCTTATTAAGACTATTCATTCATTTTCGGTTACAAAACTTTTATATTCACCGCGACATTTTTCCATCGTCATGAAACAAGATTACAGAACATATATCTATGAACATTATTGAATTTCTTCCCTTAGCAACCGTTCATCATTTTTATACTGTCATTACATGGCCCACTAATATTCACATCAGAAAACAAAACTCATTTCGAACAAAAACTACCGTTACACAGTGAACGAGATTTGAATTCGAAACGCTTTGAACGAGAGGTAGACGCGCTATCACCTATGAAGTAGTAAACAATTAATTAATTTTGAAAAACAGAGGTATGCCTGACAGAATATCATAATTCAAACATTACACTGGAAGTTCTCCTGCTTGTTCCTAAATATATATCGTTGAATGTATATATGCACAGGATGTTCATTTTATAATAGAGGCACACGACTTCCTCTCTTTAGTTTAAACAAGATGTTGAAAATAAGTAACACTACATAAAGAGTTATAGGGCCACTAACTTCGGTTATCCAGGTCGGAGCTTTAAGTTCACCAAGTTTTTCATAACACGTGCAAAACAGTTTATTCCAAAACTTTCCAACAGCGAAGTTGAGAAGTGAAAGATATGAGTCTACTGTTTGTGATAAAGTGTTAAACACGTATTACACGCTTTCATTGGCGAAAAACAACTAAACAAGTGTCTGAATAAGACGGATTATAACAACCTAGGAATACTGACCTTTATTATCTGTTTCAAATGCGATATATATTTTTTTTATTTGTAATTTACGTCCTCCAACGTGAAGTCATATCGAACGATGAATGGAATGGGTGAAATGATGCTCAAATGAGCCCAGGGTCCATAGAGCTTAGTTGCCCGGCATTCGTCTTTCAGGATAAGTGAAACCCCAGAAGAAACCTTATCCAGTTAACTCGCTCTAATCAAAATTCAAACTCGGGAGCTCTTGAACGTGAGGCAGACACGCTACCAGCACGCTACCGCGGCGGGCTTCAAATGAGATGGTGTTTGTCCTTGAGCGCTAGTAGATAAGCAACCAATCGGAGGCCTGCGGTGTTGTCGTATTCCATTTCCATTCTGTGTTGTGTGACGAACGGAAAACTAATCAATCTCTAATAAATACTACTCGCTCTAAGATAAAAAGTCAGATTTTGCAAAATCTGACCCATGAGGAAGGAGAGAAAAATGTGTTTAACATAACCGTAAAACCCCCATATTTTTAGCTCAAATACTTTCTTAATACAAATAAATAAAGTAGATACCATTATATTATAACAATGCATTGCGACGTAAACACTGTAATGAATATCATTATTTGTTGGCATGTATGCGTGAACGTATTGTCGTGTCGATGCGCACAAAAGGTTCGGTGCAGAGAGACAAGCGCGGCTTGTGTATACAAAGAGCTTGCAGATAAAGATAGCCGGAGATAAAAGGCTCACCGTCACAGATAAAGCTACGCTTCTGGAAGGTTCGGGTTTCGTCTGGTGATAGAACATTCGATTTATTGATTGTTACAGAAGAGTCTCGAATTATAATGGAATATTTAAGGAAGCGACGATTCGCCAAGAGTGAGTCGTAAACAGTAAACAGATGTTGTTACAAGAGTGTTGTAAACAGTGGAAGTTGAGTAAACTGTTTGTTGTGGTCTTCGACCTTGGTAGATTGTGATTGTATATGTAACGTAATTCTGCTGTAATCCGCAAGTGTATTTCTACGGAAATAAAGAACATTTAGAATTGCTGCAACTCGGAATTTTAATTTTACGGACCAACAAGGTCACAGTATATTTGAAATGACTCAGAACTGAAACGTAAACATTTGACATGACGTGGTAAAAGAAATATGTACTTTGAATAAGCCAAGGTGTTTGTTAAATTCGATGAGAGCAAATGATACACTTCTTGTTAGTCTGGCAGAACGTGTCTGGTCACATATCTGTGTTTATGAATGGTTGGTAATCTCTATTTACTCTAGAGAGTTCAAAAGAGTATATATTCAGTTACTCTTCCATGAAAAAGTGAATCAGCTGGATCAATGGGACACGATCCACCTTCTCCCCTTACTACTGCCAGAACAATCCAACTGAGTTAATGTGGGTTCAAATGATGTTGGAAACAGAAATAATATTTTTAAACTGACTGACGTTGAACGACTTATTCACGAAGAAACTGACTAGGTGCACAAGCAAACTGGAAAAACTGCTTGAGACATCACATAAACTACAACAATATGGCTTTTGGAAAGAAATGGCACGTAACGAGAGCTAGGTACCTATCATCATAAATTTGCAGTACTCAGACGTTGAAGACAATGACAATGACGAATTATCTCTTAACCTAAGTAGCATTCACAGCTATGCGGTTGTACCGCTGGTATTTTTGTTGGCTTAGAGAAATAACTAATTAATAAACTATAATGATTTTAAACTAAATATTTAAACCATTTTTGTAAGTTGCAATCGTGATGTCAAAAGATGCATTATTATAAAACTTACGAAAATTGAGTTTGCGTTCCCTTACGTCTAGCGCCAAGAGCACTCGCAAGTGTGTGAGAGAGAGGGTAATTTAAAGAGTGAGGAACATACTCAACATACTCAAAGATCGGAATGCACAGTATGCGGACCGGTTTCAAGTAACCTTCAAGATAAACTTCTTTTAAATTCTGTAAAAAATTCGCTAGGTAAACTGGATGTGTTCACGTCTGTGAAATTATTTTACAAGTTAAGTTAGGCTGAGGCCAGTTTAGATCATATTCACATTTTGATGATACTTAGTTTCTTAACTGTACTATTTTATTAAACTGTAATGTCAGGATTTTTCTCTCTCTAAATAACCGACAGTGAACACAGATCTATAAAAAAAACATGGACCTTATCGTCTTTAATTATCACTGAAAACTATTTCGTACCTCCAGCCAGGTCATCAAGTAGTGATACTCCCACTTTTGAAGACTTCCATCGTCTTTCCTCATAGAAACTGAACTGTGGAGGAAAGAAGTCAATCCCTATTAAAGATGGGAGTGATGTAAACTCTTTAAAATAAAATAAAAAAGGTTTATTTTTGACATGAGTACAAATAACGTTTCACCGAAAGAGTTGTATATACCAACTTTTTACTTTGGGAAATATTTTAAGAAGTTAAAATATTTAATATTTGTAATTAAATAGCTTTTGCATTACGCATAAACAAAGGAAACATTAAATAAGAATTCGTTTTCAATTTCTAAAATATTTTATAACATTATGGTTGGAGTAATAAGAGTTTCAGGAAAAATTAAGTAGCTTCTTGCAATGCGTGAAGCTAAATATACGTTTAAAAAGCTGGGGTTCCAATTATGAAATTACCTTGGAATATTCACTTATTAATAACTAACATAATTAACACTGCCCTTTTAGTTAAACACTCTAATCTCTTTCCTTAAGAATGGACGCTTTAAGATAGCTCAAAAAGTTTTAATAAAACGCCCTGTATGTTGTGAAGTTAATGGTTTCATAATTAGCTTGAGAAAGCTCGGAATCTAATGTTTTAAACCACATCATTATACAGGTTGTAGATATGGTTGGGAGTACGACACGACTTGGTACTCCGAGACGGCGCCTTCTCAAGAAGACTGGGTCTGTGAGAAAGAACTGTACGTGCCCAATGCACTTCTCTTCAGCAGAGTAGGTGAAGTGGTTGGTACCCTCATTTTTGGACAGCTTGGTGACACGTAAGTTATGACTTCCTTTTAATGCTCTAATACGTTTGACTAGAACGTGACAGGCTCCAAATATACCAGAAAGTAATGATGTGCACATTCGAAATACTTTCGTAAACACTTTCCCTGCAACTGCTGCAGACTTCGACAAAACTGTTGAGGGCGAGAAAACCTAGGGTCAGCACATGCTTTACTTAAAACTGGGGCAGGGATTAGGTGGGACGATTTTCCCACAGTAGCATCCACGCTAATAATATTTATATAATTTATGAATATTTATTTTGCATATTCAGACAGTTGTGCAATGTTTAATTTATCTAATTAAAGTGAATAAATATTTCTCTCCTTTTAAATAAGGCAACGAAGGAAAACACGTATTTAACATTAAAAAGAACTTCTGGCACACTTTTCAAAATACATATTTTTCCACAACATATTGATTGCACTGGTATAAACTTCTTCCCAATGTGTAACAAAGCAAACTCCATAACTAATACAAGTTAACAGTTTAAACTTACTTATTTTTTTTCTATCTAGACTGATGGGCTACAAATGGTATTTGTATTATTTAAATATACACTTCTATTTAGTTTTACTGGGTGATATTCATATTCTCAGTCATCCTTGGAATATTAATTTAAAAAGTAAAAAGTATTACCACACTCATAACAAATATTCACAAACAATTTATATTCACATTCTGGTATTCAGTAAATTTGAAAATTATGCAACAGCTTTAGCACTGGCAACGTAAAATACGGTCTATTCGTCAAAATTTACACCACCAATACCAATTTGTGGCCTGCGATACCATTCTCTTACCTTTATTCTCCACCAGCATATGTCGCTGGTGATTGAACTTCACGGTAAGAGTGCCAAGAGAATAGAAACTCATTAAACTCTGGCAAACCGAAGACTAAAAATGACAATTAATCTTGGTCTCTGCCCTATTGGCACCACTGAGACCAACCTAGTGTCTTTCAGAGTACTATATTCCTTACATAACTCTGATTCATACATTTGTTCAACCGTTCTTTCTCTTACATTTAAATTTCTTCCTATTTTCCAGCTTTCAACATCGAAGTTCTTCCATAAAAGGACAGCAGAGTCCAATATTTTTTTACTCAATGCCCCTCAGATTTTGTGCAGAATAAAAGCCAATTTTAAATTTGCTGGAAGTATTTGCTTAATTGTCTAGCACAGTAAGGCCCCTTTTCTGACAGATATCCTCCTTATTGGATAAGGTTTGTAAATAAGGTGTAGTATATTCCATTTCAGTTGGCTAATTCTTAAGGGATGTTGCACTCAGAATGTAATTTTCTAGTTTTCAGCCAAAATAGCTGACAATTTTCTTTAAGTTGCCTTGAATAAACATTAGAGACTTTAAAATTTCTTTGTGATATTTCTTTTAGCTTCGGACGTACTAAATTTTTAAATCTAATTTTATTATCCTATGTCGAATCCATACGTTGTAATTTTTGAAAAAAATAGTTTTTAAAAATTCTATGATATTTACCTGACTATTATGTACAACTGTCATAATTTTATTTCATTTTCCATAGTTAAAAAGAAAATAACGCTTATATTCTGTCGTTTGAAATTTCTAGGTTATTTTTAAGTTTTATATAACTTTAAACATAATAACTAAAAAGAAAAATAAATCATACTTTTGACAGATTTAATTGCTTTTGGTTTGAAACTCTACACGACAAATCCCAGAACAATTGGGTATAAACCGCATCGTGTGGGACATTCTAAAAGGTGAATGTGTTAAAGAAAATAATTATAAAACCCCTAAATATTCAAGATGAGAAAAGAACTTTATTTTAGATTTTTATATGTTATACTTATATTGTAAAATGTCAAAACCTACTTTATATTTACGACCCCTAAAGATCTTTAACGTCGTGGAAAATAATTGCTAGATCGATAATAAATTTGAGTTTAACGTCGGTTAAATATGAAGACTTATGGAAACGTTCTATGAATAGTAATTTATGCAAAAAGTGCAAAAACTTTTGACTATAGCTTGAGCAAAATTTCATCGCATTCACAATTTCTGTATGACAATTTCTGGAGTTTCATATTAAGATTATCTCACGTTTTATATAAGCTTAACCTTATAAATAAATAAAGAGAACAATAGTAATAGTTATCATTAATGATTTAATTTGTTATTGCCTGGAGCGCTGAATCGATACACAGGACAGCCACTAAGTAATTGTGCCTAATGTTGTAATAATCTGTTTGTAAGTATGATATGTTTAAATAACTTTTATCATATAACCTAGTATCATATTTTGGACTCAATGTATTTTTATAAAAATAAGTATTATTAGAAAATGTCTCCTTAAGGCAATTTATTGGTAATATTTGGTGTAAGATATCAAAATTTTTATTTTGTGTTTTTTATATTTTATTATACGTATAACTGGCACTTTAGTGCCACAAATCGTTTTTCAATGTACATAATTTTGAAGCCACAAATGATTACTTAATTTGCCCTTTAACATTCTCGCAAAGTAATGCCTGGAACCTAAACTCCAATTTTATGAATTATGTATTTTCGCAAATCTATAGTATTCAAATGTTCCTTGGACCACAGCTTACAACTCGCTAAATTTTCAAGAATTATACGTTTAAAACAATTGGAATTTATTTTCTCTGGCACACTGGAAGGAGTGTCAATAATATATTTTACTTAAATTATTTCTTTCTTAAATTATTTAAAGTTAAATCCCTGTACAGTAATTTCCTTATGTCTCCATACCAAGCTTAAATTAAAATGATAACTATACGAAACACACCAAAAAGTTTTAGTTGTGAGTAAAACAAAAATTGTAATAAAAGTTTGACGAAGGCTTTAAAATTATCAATGCACTGTGTGCTTTACGTTCCGTGCATTTAGTAAAATATCAAAGTAATTAGATGAAAATTTTATATTTCTATATGTTCACACTATTAAATATCTGATACAAGAAACAATCATTTGCAGGATTGGAAGGCGGCCGACTCTGTTCTTGGCCGTTGCAACGCTGGTGTTCGGACGAATACTGACAGCGTATACAGCGAGCATTTATTGGCTGTTCCTACTGGCAAACATCATTGGCAGTTTGCCTTGTGCCGCAGTATTCCAATCGCCTCTCATCATAGGTAACTACCCCACACGTTAACTGCATGTAGCCCGAGTGACACACCTCGGGCAGTAGTACTCAAAGAGTGAGCTTATCACATGTATAACTTTGAAGTTATTTAGTTTAAATGTCACACACATACTTCTTGTGATACAGTTAACTAACATTTTGGGTTCGATTAGACCAATTCATTAATATTTTTGTAATCATGTAACACAAAAGGTTAATAAAACTGAAACTTCGTCGACCAAAAGTTGTTGTTTTCTAATGCCTTGCATCTGGCAATGAAGCCATTAGCCATTCCAATACTTTTGAACTGTAGTTTCTTCTGGTCTTAATGCTTCGGAGGGCTTCAAGTTGTCTTCATTCATTTCTTCTGGATCGTTACACAGGACACATATTGGTGAAGTTGAGATACCTATCCTGTAGAGATGACTTGCCAGACAGTCGTGATTTGTCAATAGTCTGAAGGCTACAGCTGCTGTTTTCCTTGGTCTCTGGGGGATTACATCTGCGTTGGAAAGTAGTGTGATCCGCTTTTTGTCTTTGGCATTTGTTTCTATTTCTTGTAGGTTTGAGTGAGAAAATTGTGTAGTGATCAAGCGTTTTATTGAGGAATATGAGGAGGGTAACACAGATTAAATCTAAATTAAACATTCCTAACACCAGAGAAAATCTACTCATAAGAGAGAATCCATTAGAATTATTGTAGCCTACCTTCAGTTTGGAATAACCAGAAAAAACAAGTAATTCACACACACCAAAAGAAATACAAAATCTTTTAGCACTGGAAACAATCAATACCAGATATCCCACAGAAGAATGGCTACACATATATACTGATGGATCTAGCAAAGAAAACCTTACTGAAGTTGAAGTTGCATGTAGACAGTTTTCCTTTTATCATTTTTGGCAGAGACACAACAAATTATGATGGAGAAATAGAGGCTATACACATTGCTCTCCGACAATTACTAAATATTCCCTTAAATAAATTTAACAAGGAAGTAATTCTCTCAGATTCTAAAGCTACAATTCAAGAAATATGTTCAAATGCTACAGAGAAGTCAACAAAAATTAGAGAATGCTACAAAATGTTACCACAACTCCAAAACGTTAGTAAGATCGTCGACCAAAAGTTTGAAGTAAAGAATTACACATCTTGAATAAATGTTTAGCCTCGAAATAACGAGATTACTCAGTAATTTTAGATCGCAGTTTGTATATTAGCTTATTTTAGTTTTGTTTTTAATTATAAAGTTTCTGCGATTAAAATGGTTTTATGAAACCGAGCATTAAAAAGGCTGAAGTTGAAATTATGAAGATAAAGAATAGATATTTTAACTGACAATTAGACCACAGCTGATTAGTAAGGAGGAATGCATACTTTGAAAAATGTGAAGTATAAAAGAATGTAAACCTAGATATAAATATAGCGTTTTAAATACTAATTTAGCAATCAATTCAGCATTATTAATTCACCTAGAGGATGGAAGAAACTTCAATAATACTTCGCACTGCTGTTTCATGTCAAGATATATCTAAAACGTAGAATTGAATAAGTTTGACAAAACCTGAATCACAGGTTTCCCTTGACCCTGTAAAAGGTAACTATTCTGACAGTATTTACACTATACTAAAATTAATTATTTCCAAAATATAGCAATAAATTAACAATCAAAAAATATAAGATAAAGTATTAACCGGGCTTGTGGGCCATGGTCAACTGGGCTCCATGATCCCAAACGTTTCGTCTACGGCTGCGGCAGACATCTTCAGTGGCAGTGCGATCGGAGTGTCCTGGTGGAAGTCCCAACAACGACTGCCGTAGCCGCAGACGAAACGTCTGGGAAGATGAAGGAGCACAGTAGCCCACGGCCCACAAGCGCGGTTAATACTTTATCTAATACTGACACCAGCCTTGAAAGCTTAGTAATTTTAATGAATCTAAGAAGAGCTTACATAAAAATATACTAATTATTCTGAAGATTCACTAATTACTATGAACCGAGCTGCACTCTTACAGTAGTGAACATTATTAAATGTTCAGGAATAACGATCCAACGTGTTATTCTTTACATGTGTTACATTAAGTCAACCAATAAATCAAGATTTGACAAGTCTTCTATTCTTCTGCTTCTTCTACTCGCCTTTTCGTTCCCACATAGTTATTCATTTTAAGATTATCTGCCACTTATTGTTGCTTTCTGGTATCAGTAGTTACAGCACATTCGTCATTGTTGCATCCTTTACCATAAAAGTTTGTTATTTCTTGCCTTTGCCCAAATATTTAAATATAGTAGTATGTATTCCATTAGTTCATCTTATTGTTTGAATATCCTCAACAAATTTGGAAATCCTTTTACTTCATATTTTGGGTGCGTTTTATCGTCTACAGTGAATTGTTTCGCAGAATTAATTGCTGGTTCACACCTAATAGTTTGCCACTTCACCACTAGGCGTTGGTCAAGCTCTGCCTGTCCGCTCGTGACTAGGGGTAGCGTCACCGTTGCTGTTTGGAGTCTGGCCTGCTTTTCCTAAATTCTACTCTAGTATCCTGAAGTATTACATGGTATTCTTTGCTGGTAGATCTGTTCACAAGTTCGGTGCCTACATATGCAATGCAACTCGTCTAGGTCTTCAGGTTTTTCAAGGTATTAAGAAAATAAGGTACAAATAGAATAGATAAAAATACGCGTAAAGTGTTATTATTTAAGCCAAAGTGACATCCTGTATTTTAAATTTTCGTTTAGGTATGGAGGTTTCTTCAGCAGAACAGCGTGCCCTAATAGCTATGCTGCAGTGTGTGGGCTGGACGGCGGGAATGTGTGTTATGCCAATGATAGGGTGGGCAACTGGAGGTAACTGGAAGATATTTATGGTTCTCAGTTCCCTGCCTTGTGCCCTCGTCTTCTTTGTACACAGGTGAGTATATCACTCTTGGTTCTGTCAATTGTATAGTCCATTTTATGATAATACTTACATCGCAAATAAGTCGTTCTAGTAGTAAAGTAAAACCAGCTCCTTTCAAGTGAGATCACACCCTGCATTGACTAGATTAGAGTTAGTTGCAAACCTGCTTCCATTCAGAAGGAAATGATTCATGTCCAACTTAGCCAGTGAAAGATGTCAGATGGAGTAAATCACGTGTTAGCACATGGTTTCACTTTGTTGTTGTACACACTTTAAATTCAATGTTATAAAATGGGCTAAAAATAGGATATGAGACCTTAGAAGAACGCAAGGCATTTCATTTATTAATTACATAATGAAACAAATGCTTACGTTATGTCTCCTAGGAGTTGCGTTTTGCCAGCAAATGCATAAAATATCTTCCAATCATATGCTTTATTGGCGCAGTTTAAGAAAAATGTTTCTGCATTGGAAGACAATGTAACAGGCAAGCCAAATTGAACTACTCGCTGAGATTAGTATTCATGCTGTTTAACTATATTATATTGTGACTATATTTATTAGATCAGATCAGATTAGATTGATTTGCGTTCAGTAGGTTCACTTGTAGCCAGAAAATGCTATGAACATTGAACATGTCCAGAGGTATAAAGTTTAATAGCATATATATGTACAAAAGTTAACATAAGACACATATTATAGTATACAGGCAATATGAACAACAATATGGAAAACAAAGCAGGGATAATTATATATGATACAAAATCAAACACTTTTTAGTTCAGCTTTCACTTGGCTTATGCCAGTACGTCTCAACCTTTTTGCATTGGATACCATTCATTGTTATTTATTAAATACATATACATTAAAATAAACTTTAAACCTGCATCAAATATTTATTGGTAATGATTTGTCATTGGAACAGTTGGATACTACTTATAGAGCTACAGAAGCATTATCAGGATAATTTGTCATTCAGATAATCTTGTACAGAATAAAAAGATTTTGAGCAAAGGTACTCTCTAACAGCTGTTTTAAAAGCACCGAAATTATCAACTTTTTCTTTAAGAATATTAGGAAGTGCGCCAACTATTTTGATAGTTTCATAATACACACCTTTCTGGAAGCAAGAACGTTTAGCACTAGGATAATGGATATTATACTTTTGTCTAATGTTTATTTTGTGAATTACATTATTTGTTGCAAATAAGGCATACAAAGAATTTTAGGATCGAGAATATATACATGCAAGGAAGCGTTAATATCTTCAATCGTGTAAAAAGATCTTTACAGGAACATCTAGTGTGGGTGCTAGTAATGATTCTTATAACCCTCTTTTGCATAAGAAATATTTTTTTACTTTCTACTGAATTTCCCCAAAATAATATTCGATATTCCGTAATAGAGTTAAAGTATGCATAATATACTAATTTAAGTGTGTCAATAGTACTCACATTTACCATTGACTCCTTCCAGGTTCTAGTCAATGGCATACAGGTCGTTAAGGGTACAAAGGTACGATGAAAACAATTACAGCTTCAGTTCTAGATTTATAGATATAGAACTTTATATCCGAACTGAGGTCGAATGCTTTCTGAAAACTAATGACCTGTCTTACGTAAGCCAGTACGTCACGCATTGAGGCGTCAACAAGTGGAAACTAAATGAATAGTATACACTGACAGGTCTACTTTATTTTGCGACTTAGTTACAGCCATGCAAAAAAAAAAAAAAAAAAAAAATAGTAAACTATGTGCGGGTTTGTAGCAAAACTGAAGAGGGTAACCAAATAACCCACCAATATGGATACATATCAAGACAGCAACACCCTGTAATGAATTATGCTTTCTACGTAGCAAAATGTCTAAGCCATTTAGCCTCCACTTGGAAATACTCTAATACCACCTTGATTCTAAAGCTAACACTGCTATCCTGGATAGATAGAGGGTAGACTGAAAAATGTAATACCATAATGGAGATCTGAACCACTTATCTCCCGTTCGCCGTCCGGTTGCTCTTAACCATTGAGACAACATACCAGCATGACAACTCATATGTTTCCCGGTAGTAAACCACTAGGAGCTCTCATATACAATAAGATACGGCTTTTAGTGGCGACTTTACTGTGCTGTAAGTACTTAAGTATCAGGTTTCGCAGCTTAGACCACTCTTAGGTCAATAGTGTTAAAAGTAAGATCAGCTGAAAGTAAAGGACAAGGAAATGGCAGGCAACACTGTTTTTGTAAGCCTCACCTGATAATTGCAAGTACGGGATGTTCCCTTTAACTGACTGCACTTCCGACGCCACACCCATTTTTTGTTTACTTCCTCTTCCCGCCGAACACACTTATATCGTAGCCAACTGCTTAAAAATTCCTGTTTATTACTTTTCTATTCCGCTGCAGCCATATGGGCCTATGGCTGCCAACCAAGTTTCTATTAATACCCACGCACCACAGCATAGGTGGACGATCACAAATATTTCCTGATCCCTGCCATGGCCGGGATTTGAACCACGGATCTCCTGGCTTCCGTCCAGTTGCTCTTAACCTTTGAGCTACCATGGCCAACTTTCCGTCACGACACTAAATTCTCCATTTGACTCGTATATTTCCCCGGTAGCCATGGTAGCTCAATGAGTAAGAGCGACTGCACGGAAACCAGGAGATCTGTGGTTCAGATCCCGGGCATGGCATTGAATTGTTCATGTTTACTCTATCAAAAACCTTAGCCTATATACAGCTAGTGTGAATAAATAATTAATTTCCATCAATTAACTAAAATGTTAATAGTTAAATGATGAAGCCTGGGGCTCAAGTACTTAAGATAGTAAGTCGCCACAAACGGTGTATCTCGAATGCGAGAGCCCTTAGTGGTTTACCGGGAAATATACGAGTCAAATGGAGAATTTTGTGTCATGACGGCAATTTGGTCGTAGTAGCTCAATGGGTAAGAGTGACCGGACGGAAATCAGGAGATCCGTGGTTCAAATCTCGACCGTGGCATTGAATTTTTCATGTTGACTCTATCTATCAAAAACCTTAGCATAGTTACAAGGTATGAAAGAATATGGTAAAATAACATTCCGATATGTATTTGTGTAAAACTAGGTTCTACTATATTACCGACCAATAAAGTAGGAATAAAACAAGTTTAAAGTGACCTGTTTTATAAGATCTTCCACTTTTTGAAAGCCTCAAATAATGTAAGACTAAAGTAGTTATTCAGATGATTCTTTCTTAAGATTAAACTAACACACACAAAATTACGTGTATATTAGGACATGATTCCTTAACTAACTGCGTGTATTTTAATGGATTACATTTTACTTCATATAAAGAATTAAATGAAATCAAGGAACAGCTGTCCAGACGATCGACCCTATATCACAAAAAAATCTTCGAGATAATCATGTAGCATTGATTCCTATTAAAATAAAGGGCAGCTTATGTATCCTTAGTATTACTTATGTTTAAAGATATAAGAAAACATTTTTCATCATAGATTATTTTACCTTGTATATCCTTCTTTTGTTGGACTAATGCATAACAACCTTAAAGCCTCATATTTTCTCCAAGTTCATCAAATATCTTTTGGCTTTCAGGATGTTCCCAGAATCTCCCAGATGGTTAGCCGCTCGAGGCAAGTCAAAGAAATGTATCCGAGTATTAAACCACATTGCTCAGCTGAATGGTACTCAAGTGCCTGAGGATTCCTACGCTTTACTGCAGAAAATGGCCGGTAGAAAAGAGAAGATCTATGGAGTTGCCAGTCTCTTCTCCAACTGGAGGCTTGTCAGAAATACACTTCTGATATCCGTATCTTTGTAAGTCCAAAACATTTATCTGTACATGATATAAAGTCAATTTGTTAAAATATCCCTTCTTTCCTAATAAAGAACTCTTAAAATTGGCATATACATACTTTTGATTGATTACGTTAAGTACCCCAAAGTGTTAAATTTTTAAATACTACTCAGTAGTGAATATAGTGTTATTATTTTATTATTTCTTTGAAAATAATAAGTGCATTAGTTTTACACATAAATTATGATGCTACCAATAAATGATGTATTTAATATATGTGTTAAATAGGGTAGGCTTAGGGAGCTTGTACCTGGAGCACCTACAAATTATCAACTCGTTCTATTTTGTATACACCTAACTTCAATGTTATGGCTATTTGCAGACTTTTGACGCAGATTATGTACTACACGATGGTGTTGAACGTGGCAAGCATGTCTGGAAATCCTTTCCTCAATTTCCTCCTTCAAGCAATGGTCGAGCTTCCAGGTTTCCTTTTCGGACGTTGGCTTTGTGATATCGTAGGACGACGATGGTGCCAGGCAGGATCCTTCTTCGTGGCAGCTGTTGTCCAGTTTGGAGTCATCGGAACAGTCACACGTAAGTTTATATCAGTGTTCACCGCAAACTGTGTCACGTCCTCATTGTTGTGAACCCATTTCTTGAAGCGAGTGTCAACTCTAAAGGAAAGCACATAACATGTTACTTGTGTGGTGGAATAGTTGCATAGCAGCTTGGCGTTCATTCCGAGGAGTAACGACGTATATCGCAGTAATGCAGATAAAATAACATAACAAGTTGTTACTCTTTCTTGTACAGCTATGCTAATATCACGGGCGGATAATATCTTGATTTACGTAGTCATAAGGAAGCACCAACGTCTTCTGTTGACAAATATATGTTGTCTTACTCTAGAAATAAAAAATATACCTCTTGCAATTCTCATGGATCTTCAGCCTCGAACGTCATGCTTGCTAGGCAACTTCTCTAATATACGAGTCATGTCCGTAAAATAAAGTCTCCAATTGTATTTAGTATAGAAAACATGTTTATTGTCAATGAATATTACATTGTTGGAAAGGCGGAACTTACAGCTACTTTTCAACGTAATCACCATTACGATCGATGCACTTTTGCATGAGCTGTGGCAGTTTTTGTATACCCTTGTCATAGCACTCTCCCACCAAGTTGTGCAGGTAGCGCTCAACCTTGTTTTTCAAATCATCGTCGGTCTGGAAATGTGTTCCACTTAGGTGTGACTTCAACTCACTAAACAGTTGATAAATCACTAGGTGCTAAGTCTGGATTGTAGGGGGATGGGTAAGGATGTCCCATCCGAACTGGCTCAGATGATCAGCCGTTGCATGTGTAGTATGGGGATGAGCGTTGTCGTGTTGAAAAATCACTCCCTTCGTCAGCATTCCGCTCTTTCGATTTTGAATGGCACGTTGCAATTTTTTTAAAGTCTCACAGTAGATAGCGGCGTTTATTGTTGTGCCGAATGGCATAAACTCGCACAACAATACACCTTTTCTGTCCCAGAACACACTGCTCATCACTTTTCTGGCAGACAATGTCTGTTTGAATCTTCCCGGCTTCGACGAATTCGAATGCCACCACTCATTTTTTCTTTTCTTCTTTCCTTTTTTTATTTTTTTAAGTAATTTACGTCCTCCAACGTTAAGTCATATCGGACGGTGAATGAAATGTGTGAAATGATGCTCAAATGTGTCCAGGGTCCATGGAGCTTAGAGCTAACCGATATTTGCCAGTAAGGATAAGGGAAAACCCCATACAAAACTTATCCAGCGAACTCACTGTGATCGAGATTCGAACTCGAGACCTCTTGAACGTGAGGCAGACATGCTACCATCTACGCTACCAAAGCGGGCAATGCCGTCACTGACGAGAACGTTCTTTAGTTTCTGGTGTTGTGTAGTGCACTCAGGTTTCATCGCCAGTGACAATTGAATCCAACAATTCCTCGCCCTGTTCTGCATAGCGCTCCAGGAATCGGTGGGCAGCTTCAACACGTTGCCGTTTATGGTCTTCGGTGAGCATTTTGGGGACTCACCTCGCACACACCTTGCGATAATGCACCTGTTCGGTCGAAATTTTGTCACTCGTAGTCTTACTGACTTCAGGGATACGTTCGCACAGCTCACGAACTGTCACACGCCGATCTTTAAGCATTTCTTGCTCCACTTTTGCAATTGTTTCGGCTGAAACCGAAGGCACACCGTAGCGCCGTTTGTCGTGGACATCTGTACGTCCGTTTTTGAACTCTGACGTACTTTCGCATATTTTTGACGTCCATACACTGTGGCCCATAGACTTCACATAACTGACGATGCATTTCAGTGGGGTTAGTGCCCTTGGCACTCAAAAAACGGATCACTGTACGCAACTCGCACTTGGCGGCGGAAGTGATAGGAAGCTCATCGCAAATGACTGCCCAGCCAAGACTACGGCTGCTAGACAAGTGACATTATGACACGTGAAGTGAACGGCTAATATAGTCGAGCTCTGGACTGGTTATGATGTACTTTATTTGATGTACTTTATTTGCTTTAGGACAAAATGTTATGTGGATTGATACATGATCATGTTGTACATTCCGCAGGTGCTGACATGTACACCGTGCTTGTAGTTCTTGTGCTGATCGTGAAGTTCTGCGTAACTGTGGCAGCGTACTGTGCTTACCTGCAGTGTATGGAACTTTATCCGACATGTCTACGACAGACTGGTACCTCAGTTGGATTCTTAGCTGCCAATGGACTGGGTGCCACTGCTCCTTATATAGTGTATCTGGTAAGACATATCTTCACATCAACCATATTATGCAAACTTTCTTTAAAAATCTATAAATTGTATAACAATGTATAGTTATTGGAAGTTCATTTACTTCTCTAAGTTTTTATATTGCTTGAAAAACCAGTTGTACGTTAGAAAGGTGTCCATTTTATTAACCACAAAAATTTCAATTTAATTACACCTATTTTCCTATAAATTACTATTTTAGGATAAAGACGATCGAAAGAGGTTGCTATCATGAATCCTGACTGAACAAAATTATGAGATAATTCTTTTTATTTTGTATTCCTTCACAGTTAAATATTCATTATTTGTATTTCATAAAATTAATGACAGCAAAAAGTGACTGTCCCAAAACTTTACCGAATGACCTCTAATTATTCTGCACCATATGGCTTCCAGTTCAGTAGACCTCTGAGCTAGCTGCAGTAATTAAATATTCAGAACTATATGAAAGATTCTGATTACATGAAAGTTCACTTATTATTGCAATCATTAACATTTCGCAATTCAGTTTGTTTTGTCCTTAAGATTTATCTCCTCTAAATTCATTTTCGTAATTTTTTTTATTGTTTTGCCTTAATATCATTCTAAGTAATGAAGAACTTTCAACCTTTAAACACTTGTGCGCTCTCATGGAATATACTCTAAAATAAATCTCAAGAATCAGAATACTCCATTTCGTTTTCCGAACTTCCCTTGGCTGGCACATACGGTTCGTATATATTCTAATTGTTCAAATTGCTCTCAAACAATAGCCACTAACAAACTGTTCTACCATGGCCCAACGAACCATTAAAATGTCGACCAAAAACACAGAAGTATGTTCACTGCATTCGTTTTGCACATCAGTTGCAATTAACCGAAAAGCCATACAGTCAACAAAACATTTACTTTAAGGTAATCCTTGTTTTATTCAGTTAATTGATGGAAATAAATCAGGTCCTCACACTAGCCGTATATAGGCTAAGGCGTTTGATAGAGTCAGCATGAAAAATTCAATGCCACGGGCGGTATTTGAACCACGGATCTCCTTGTTTCCCTCCAGAAAATATACGATTCAAATGGAGAATTTAATGTCACGATGGCAAGTTGGCTATGGTAGCTCAACGGGTAAGAGCGACCGGGTGAAAACCATGAGATCCGTGGTTCAAATCCCGGCCATGGCATTGAATTTTTCATGTTGACTCTGTCAAAAGCCTTAGCCTATATATGGCTAGTATGAAGAAATTACTAATTTCCTTCAATTAACTAAAATAATAAGAGTTAAATGACGAAGCCTGGGACTCAAGTATTTACAATATCAAGTCGCCACAAACGGTGTATCTCGGATGGGAGATCCCTAGTGGTTTACCGGGGAAATATACGAGTGAAATTGACAATTTAATGTTATGATGGCAAGTTTGTCATGGTAGTTCAATAGGTTAGAGCGACTGGACGGAAGCCAGGAGATCCGTGGTTCCAATACTGGCCATAGCATTAAATTTTTCATGTTGACTATGTCTAATCCTTATTTTATTTCATGATATAGGTACATAAATTCTTTTCGAGTACCTATTTTCTGTCAGAAATAGTATGCTGAGCATTCAACTATCCTAAGCAACTGCTTAGTTACACAAGGAAAATTTGCATGAATATTATTTTACATAGTGTAGTTTGTGGGAATGAATATTTCTTGTATGTAATAACCACATGTTCTCAATTGTTGCAGGGTACTATTACGGATCTACGGTATCCTTACGTTATTCTTACTATTATGTCCTTCCTGGGTGTAATCTGCGCATCACTGCTGCCAGAGACGCTACACCAGAAGCTTCCAGAAACAGTTCAGGAGGCGTCCCAATTCGGCCTCAATCAAAAGTTCTGGAGCCTGCCGAAGGCTGCCCCTAAACACTACGAGAAAGCCAGCACTAAGGAACCCAAAGATCATACACTGATCCAGAATCACAAGTGTTGACACCAGAATCTTCTCTAGGGATTATCTAAGGCTACTTCCTGGTGAAGTGCCGGAGATCTCAGTTTGATTTGTCAACAGATCTCACTGGCGAGACCTTTCTCGCAGTTTCAAACTTTTATACGCTAAGGGTGTAAATAGAACAGCCCGATGTATCATTAAATCTCAGAACATTGTGTTTTATTTCAGTTGGAGGAGGAGGAGAGGTGTGTATCCAGTGGGTATGTTCTAAGATCATGAATATTCTCAAGTTGGAGTAACTATGACAGCTCATAATGAGCGAGATAGTATTAATAATGTTTATATGCCTTCAGATCAACGTATGTCTCGATTTAAGAAATTCAAATTGTAAAGCATATTGTTAGAAATAAAGTTCAAATTTTGTAGAAAACAGTATTTAAGCTTCGTGTATAT
Organism: Mantis religiosa; assembly: GCA_030765055.1. Classification (NCBI taxonomy): domain Eukaryota; kingdom Metazoa; phylum Arthropoda; class Insecta; order Mantodea; family Mantidae; genus Mantis; species Mantis religiosa. The sequence continues at coordinate 41,213,623 of CM060958.1, read as the reverse complement.
CTTCAATGCACTGTGACTGAGTGGATGATCCACTTTTCTCTCCCAGGAATACGCATTAGGGACTAGTGATAAACGAAAGATGTCTGGGTAGATTTTCTCCGGATTATTATGTTTCTCCCTCCGTTAATTTCACCACGATAACCTTTCCTTTAATTTGTTTCATTTCGTATCTTCTTCCTCGCTCTTACCAGGCTGAGAGCCAATTCCCATTCCTGTTTCTCTGATGCAATGTCCGTCTATTCCTTGTCAGGCTTCTGATTCCAGACGCACATTTGTAAGTCCTGAAGGATATACAGAATAAGGTCAGTAGAATAACAAAGTACATGTTCCATGTATAAGAGTTCATACTGGGAATGTAAGCATTTGCACAGTCAAGATTAACATTGGTTTATAGGGTTACGGTAACACTAATCTTTCTCTTGCTGCAGTCCAGCAGTCTCGTTTCAGCACTTCACTTAATTCTTGACTTAATGCCTCAATTTTCTTAACTCCTGAGCCTGAAACTGGTTGGTCATAAGTTACTGTTGCTAAGTGAGACATTGGCTATCATACCAATATGACATGGACTCATTCAGGGGCTGGAGTGCACGTCCGTCGCAAAGTATGCCTTCCTATCACTCATATGAATATTATTTGTATTCCTCCCATTTTCAGAGGCCAATGACTCCGCATCGGACTTCAAATTAAACCAATAAGAGATGGCTCGACCAACAAAAAGGAGTTTCTACCAGCATTAAATATCAAAAGCCACTATGGAAAATTAGGAACACCAGCACGTTTTTGCCCACTGGACTTTGCATCTTATCAGCGAAACAGCATTCCACAAAATAATAAGTTAATGTAAGGAACAGTTCCTAATGAACGAATCATTCAAAATTGCGGCTTGGTGCTATTAAACTTAATCAAACATTAAATTTAGGGGAACTGCTGCTTCAAACACTTCATAACTCATGCCTTGCTCACACTAATTGCATTCACCATTGAGTTTGAATGTCGTTCCAATTATGAAACCCCATAACAGAATAATTAATTCGATGGAATGTTTTCGCTCTCATTGCTTCCCTTTTTTCAAGTTCTGTCAGCAATAATAAATAACTAAATATGAGAATCAATTTGTTTCTTTTTCAATCTACCCCACCAGCCATTAGAGGATTCTTTGTGCCATTCATTGGTAACGTTAATAATTATGAACATCTACCCAGATAGTGGCTAAAGTTCCCTCTGAATGGTTTGCCAGTTTCGTCAGTAGGTAACTCTAAAAGGAACCGCTTCTTTAAAACGGTTCATATTTGACACTGAGTGGTCTGTAATTGGAATGAACTGCTTCTGCACATCATTAAAGCAACTCATCTAGCATCCAAAAAGGAACTTAAGTGAACTGGCTAGATGCTGTTTTTGATGACATAAAAGATGTAATTCCTGATATTTTCTTCTCTATTTCACCCAGAAAGCTTACTTTTCGTTGCAGTTTTGTCACTTAGGTTTTTGTTAGCAGGAAATTGTTTGGAAATTAATCATTCTTTCACACTAGCCATGTGTAGGACGCACTATGAAAGGGTAGAGTCAGACTGAAAAATTCAATGTCATAGCCGGGATTTGAACCACGGATCTTCTGGTATCCATCCAGCCGCTCTAAACCATTGAGCTACTATGGCCAACGTGCCGATATTATATTAAATTCTCCAACTGACTCGTGTTTTTCTCGGTAAACAACTAGGAGTTCTCATAAACACATGGATCAACTACCTTAATGGCGACTTTCTATGCTGTAAGTACTTTAAGTCCCGGGCTTTATAGTTCGGACTACTATTAGGTACAATTAATGGAAATTAATTGTTCTTTCACCTAGCTGTGTGTAGGACGCACTATGAAACGGTAGAGCCAAACTGAAAAATTCAATGCCATAGCCCGGATTTGAACCGCGGATCTTCTGGTCTCCATCCAGCCGCGGTTCAAATCCCGGCTATGGCATTGAATTTTTCAGTCTGGCTCTACCCTTTCAGGTAATTGTTTATTATATATGAATTTACAATATGTTTTTTCATTACTTCAACCTATGTACAAGCAGCCTATGTACTTAATGGGTTACCAGATTTCCTCTCTCACGTGCTAACCGAACAATGAGTAGCCTCAATATACACATTCGTCTTCCTCTTCACTTCCATTCCTGCAATTCCTACTTTTCTAATCCATTTATATTGCTTTCATTAAAACTCACCCGTGTTTATATTTTTGTTTTCTTCTTTTCTTGTCAGCAATACCATAACTATTTTTTCTCCTATTTAACACTACTTTTTCTGACATCCTTTTATCTGCATTTTGTTAGTTCCTTATATTTTCTCGTGTAATATTGTGTACTTTACTTCCACCATTAAATTCTTACTTCTGAAACCCTCAAGTACATTAATTCTTTTGTCATTCCCTGCCAATTCTCATTTTCTTTTCTATTATCCTGATGATTCTGTCCCATTATATTGAACTCATTTCCAATTACTTATATTGGAATCTGAAAAAAGTAACTAAGGAATTAAAACTGTGCGTTTACTAGAAATTTCAGCTAAATATTATCTGGAGCCCAGGAATTTCATTGTAATTACATGCTTTGAAAATTCTTGAATAAAGGAAATTGAAAAATAAGTGTTAGTCTGTAGTAAACAGGATATTTTTGAATCAAGTGTTCGATTAATATGCATAATTAAGTTCAGCATTTTCCAAAGTACGACATGATCTTAATATATAATATATTATGAATATACACCATCCGAAACCAACATGGAAGTGGTTTATAAATGCTTTATATTCTGAAAACTTTCTCTATATTTTTATTTAACTTCCGTAAAAATATAAGAGGTATTTTGAATTTTCTGATAATGCCTAGGAACAATTGTTTATTTGAAAGGAATTTTGTGCCACTAGTAAATATTAAGTGATAGACGAAATGCACTCTACATAAAATGCAGATCTGTTTTAAAGTATGCCATTTATTCCAAATTAACGTTTCCTTTCTCAATTATATTACCGGTCAATTCGATTTATCACAACTATGGATGTGTGGATAAAACAGTAATTTAATTTTTAATATTCTATAATATCCACGTTCTGATAATATATATATATATATATATATATATATATATATAAACATGTAGTTACTACCTACTTCTTTGTGTTGACTGGTTTACCACGTACAGTAGTGGTGACAGTGATGTGCCCATGACGTTTTCATTCGAATAGGCCTCAATCCTTCAGCAGTTTGTGTAGCAAGCAGTTGGCATTGGTTTACAGTACATTTTGTACATCTGGCAGTGTTTTTATATTTCTGATTAGCTTCATACCATATTACCTCCTAATGGGACGAAAGAAGTAGTGTTTACATTGCATTCAAACAAACTGGTGCCAATGCAAAGTGTTCTCTGTGTGAAAGATTCCGAGTAACGTCATATAGCGAAACTAAGTTCATATGTGTATAGAGTAAAAGTCAGAGAGCTCGTACAGCACCTGAAATTCGCGAGGAAGTTAATAGTATGAAAACAGCTCCAATCTCTGTCTCGACCGTGCAACAAGGTTTATAGGGGTGTGTAGCAGCCAAAAGAAACCTATATTACGCAAACAAAATAAGCTGAAACGATTACAATGACACGGCAGTATAAAATCTGGACCGTTCAGCAATGGTCCTAGCAGTTACACACGGACGAGTGTCAGTTCCAAGTGATTGGAAGTCATCGTAGACTTCATGGAGGACGTATGAACGTATGTGTGATGCCAACAGTGAAGCATAGTGGAGGGTCGTTTGTGGTGTGGGTATGTTTAAAGGTTGGTGATCCAATGAGAATTAATGAAATGTTAAAGGAGGTAGAGCATCACAGGATACTGATAAAAAATGCTGCTCTACCTGTGAAGAGATTTCCGGTCGTGGATTTATTCAACATCAGGACAACAATTCGAAACATGCTTCTAAGTTGTGCAGAGGGTAGGTATGCCAATAGAAAATAGCAATATGGGGAAATGCAAAATATGATTTGGCCAAGTCAATCCCCTGATTTAAATCCCACGAACGAACTTAACAGGGGAGTGAAACAAAACTGAGATCATCTAATGTTTGCGGCAAACCCGCATACCATCGTTAAATTAATTGGGTTCTAATTGGAGCTTAATTGGAGCTATGAGTTCTGTTATCCTCAGGTGAATGGTTGTAGGAAATGGATTTTGGTGGTTGTTGTTGTTTACTCAGTCGTATTAATAATACTTGGTTTGTTGTAGAATTAGTTGGTTTAATTCTTGAATGTGTCTGTTTATCGACTTGGATCGGTGACCACCTTTCAGACTTCGAAATCTTCGCTTCTCTTCTTAATGCATAAGAATACGTTCTTCCTGTCGTAGTATCAACTCGTAAGTAAGGTTTTTCTAACTTCGCCATTCAATTCGAACCTTATTCTAATCCCCTCTATAACTTTATCACATGACCAAACTAGCTCACCCTTCTCAAATGTTACATTATTATTGGTTTCTCATTTTATTTCGAATTTTCGCATTGGTTTTCAAAACTCATATGACTCATTGACATTCTGCCCACCCTGAGTTGGGGAACGTCTACCCTGAGTTGTTTGTAACGGTATACATCGTTACCAAATCAGCGAAGTAAATCTATTTAGCGTTCATGCTCAACTGAATTTTGAAAGTACTTTGTTCCAAAACATTCCTAGCTGAAAGAATACAATAGTCTTCAGACACTGAACTTTTACTAACACAAAGAAGGTAACGGCCCTTCTTTCCTGTCTTTGCGACGTGTACAGATTTTTACAAAAATATTTTCTTTCTTGCCCGGATGCTAGTATATATGTTACATTAAATTATATTCTGCCCTTCTTATTATTTAAGTCAACTGCTATTTTAATCATTATAATTTCATATTATTATAACAAAATTGTTATATTAGTTTAGCAAAGCATTTCTATTAATTTATCTTTTTTTAATAATTTGACCTCGTCTCCTCCTAATCGCTGCCTGATACTGCGGTTACATGTTGAAGATCTGTGAAATAATTTACAGACATGTTGGGAGTGCAGTATGTACAAAAACACTACACAATCTTATCTCAAGAATGCCAAGATTTGTGTAACGCTTCTGAGGGCAAAGAGGGGACATTCTGAAGAAGCTAAAATCTAAATAATATTTTATTGTACTTAATACCAGAGAGAAATTAATTTGTTGCTCTTTTTTAATTTTACGACGCGTTTATACGTTGAAATAAAGTGTTTAGGTTTATACATAGATGATCCAAGTGTATGTCATTTCAGAAATATGCGTTATCAAGATTCCAATTGTTCGTTTTTCAATACTTTCTCATCATTTTGCAGTCATTTCGATATTTCAATTGTTTCTCGCACTTTTAAGGAAAGAATGTGAAATTTTAGAGCCGGTATATGCCGCCCAGTTCCTAAAATTATTAATATCGTTATTTTCTATCTATGACTAAGTAAGTGTGTTGTAGAGCAATTTATGTAAGGATTTAATCCAATCAAAATGAAGTGAAAAACTAACTTGTAATAATTGATATACCCAGTAATAAACAACAGAAGGCAGAAACGATCACGTCATTGTAACGGATAAACTCGTTTTATGTGTAATTATTATAACCTAGTTAATTAAATTAACTTGTTCTATTTTCATTCTATTTTTTACTTTTCCCCAAGTATCTTAATTTTCTAAACAGGAATCTTCAAATCACATCGTGTATAGATTTTGCTTGAATAGTATTAAGAACCAATGATTTGTTTGATCAGGTATATCGAGTATCAAATTTCAGGTGATTTATTTCACAGTATTTAATTCTAATTACAGCATTAATACAAACGCATCATCTCATTAAAAATTAGCAATTCCTCATGCAGCTTAAGGACAATTTCTCCGATACAAATTTATGCCCGCCTCGGTAGCGTGTCTGTCTCACGTTCAAGAGGTCCTGAGTTCAAATCTCGGTCAGGGTGAGTTACCTGGATACGTTTTTTCCGGGGTTTTCCCTTATCCTGATAGACGAATGTCAGATAACTCTAAGCTCCATGGACCCCGGAGTCATTTAAGCATCATTTCACTCGTTTCATTTATCGTCCGATATGACTTAGCGTTGGAGGACGTAAAGTACAACAACACAAAAAAAACACAATTTATGAAAGCTAAGCACCTACACAATAGGTGATGATAATCATTATTCCTCTTGTATGTCTTAGGTTCACAAGATGTTCTACTCAGTACGGTTTCGTTTTTATAAATTATACAAAATTATTCTTATATTGCCACCTACTTTACGTTAATCACTAAAACGCACAAGGAGAGTAGAAAGAATCGAACCATAATCAAATATCTAAAAGCCAGAAGATATATTATGGCCTTCGGTTTCCATACTTGATCCATGACATCTGATAGAACGAAGAAAAGAGACAGAACTTTAAAAAATGACCAATACTTTAAACACTTCTTCTTCACTCCAAGGGCTAGGCAATGCTGCCTGTTCCGGCTTAAAACATGTCTGACCATCGTTTTCGTGGTCTTCCCGGATGTCTCTTTCCTCTAGGGTTATAGTTTATAACTCTTCTTGGGATCCTATCTCTCGGCATTCTCTCAATATGCTCTCTCCATTCATTTCTATAATTTATTATTGTTTCTGCTAAAGAACTTATTTCTAAATCTTCTCTTATTTTTTCATTTGGGATTTTATCTAGAAGAGTAAATCCCTTTACTGCTCTTAAAAATCTCATTTCGGCAGCCTGTATCTTGTTTTTGTCTACTTTTGTTAATGTCCATGTTTCAGAACCAAAAAGAAAAACAGGCACAGCCATTACCGTATAAAATTTCATCCCTGTTTCTTTTCTGGTTTTAGTTTTTAGGCTTCTATTTATTATGCCGCATATGTGTTGAAACATTGGTAATTTATTTTTAAAATCATTTTCATATTTATAACTGACATATGTTCCCAAATATTTAAAACCCGTAACTTGCTCTAAGATAATATCATCAATTACTATTTTGGTTTTAATAGTGTCTTTACCTCGAAACGCCATTGTTTTTGTTTTATTTGTGGAAATTTTGAAATTATAATTCTTACATAACTTCTGTAAAATTTATACTGCTCTTTGCAGCTCGTCTTCAGTTTTACTTATAATTATTTGGTCATCCGCAAATAGCATCGTCTTAAGAGTAAAATTTGGTGCAAGATGAATGCCTCCGTTAATCTTAAACATCCACTCTGTGATCAGATCATCTATATAAATTATGAACAAGATAGGAGACGAACTGCAACCCTGTCTTACACCTTGATTTGTATGTATCATTCCATTTGCAATATGTATGCTGATTGTTGTATCCTTATATATAGATTTCAGAACTTTAATGAGATGATTTGGGTAGCCTCTTCGAGTCATGATTTCCCACAAATTTACACGATCAAACGCTTTTTCGTAATCAATAAAAGCTATATGTGTTTCCTGATTAAATTCTCTTCTTTTCTCTATTATCTGCTTAACTGTAAAGGTAGCATCTGTACATGATCGTCCTTTTCTAAAACCATTTTGTTCTTCTAAAAGTAGAACATCTGTAATGGTTTGTAACCTTTTACTTAAGATTCTTGCATATAATTTATATCCTGTGTTTAAAATACTTATTCCCCTATAATTCTCACATCTGTTTTGAGCACCTTTCTTAAAAATAGATATAATTCGAGCATGTGTCCAGGATCTTGGGATTTGGCATCCATTCCAACAACTATTAATTAAATTCAAAATTCCTTGATTTAGTATCGGTCCACCATATTTCAATAATTCTGCATTTATTACATCTTCTCCTGTGGCCTTCCTATTCTTCATTTCTTTTAATGCCGTTTCTAAGTCTTCTAAAGTAATTGGATCTACATTTCTGCATATAAGGTCATCATTTTCTTCTTCTTCTAAAGAGCTATTATACCAGAAATCTCTGTAATGTATAGTCCATTGTTCTTCTCCAATCACATTTATATTTGCTACATCTCTTTCTTCACTATCTAGATGCTTAAGCACTTTATAGGCCATCATTTGCCTTCCATGTATATCATCTTCAACAGTGCTAATAAATTTGTCCCAGGACTCTTGGTGAGCTTTCCTTAAAATATTTTTCGCTTCATTTCGTTTTTCCCTATATATCTCCTTGCTTCAGCAGTTTGTTGTTGTATCGCTTGTAAATGGATTAAATAAATTAAAAATAAATAAATAAAAATAAATTAAAAATAAATATAGCTTTGCAAAGACTAATTAAAGAATTCTATCGCCAATATCACTTTAAATACTATGGTTTGATGTTGTTTGAAATATCTTGTACTGTACATTTTTGGTCTTTTTCAAGCCTTATATTTTACTCCATATGTACAACTCCTTGGTAACAAAGAGTGCTTTATAGACTAATGTCAGAAAGTCATGATACAATATAAGTACCTTAAATACAGGCATCTCTGAGGAAAATAACTAAAAGCCTTCCGTGAAAAGGAGATGCCCAACGTAAGGCAATGAAAATGTTAAGTTGTTTTGCTCATTGGTTTAAGCTAGGCTCTGGTTCCTGAAGTAGCGGGAACAAATCCTCGTCGGGGGTTGGCGATGTACTTTTTCGAGCGCATATCTCAATTTGGTGCCTTTGATTTACTACTATTGCAATATTTATTACTCTGTGTGACCTTTGATACACCTGAAGTCAGTCCTGTAATTCACATTTAAATGTTATGTTTTCTCAATGCTGTTTTCCACTATTTCTTATTTAAAATCCTCACATTTCATGATATTTGAGATATGAAGTTACTCTTCTGAAAAGCTTCTTAAATAATTATTTAAGGGATTTATAATGTTTGAAATTGTATAATTACGCTGCGTTTATTAACTCTTTGTTATTAATAAACAATAAATATACCAGGATTCAAAGGACTTGTCTGTTTTCTAGAAAAGCTACATTTATATTTTCTAAAAAACTCAAATTGAAGTGTCTTTATAAACGTTGTTAAAGGTAAAATAAAATTTATATCAACATATCAAAACATTTGACATTAACAAAAATTAACCACATACCGAACAAAAATAATATTTATTGTTACAAGATACAAATATCTGACTTAACTTTGTTTTCAATTTGTTTAATTTGTAATACCTTGAAACAGGAACTTTGGTCCTTGGATCAATTATTCATTTACTAATATGTTTAATAATTGCTCATAAATTTAAGAACTGTAACTAGTTATGTTAGTTAAAGCAAAACTGTAGACTTGATGAAACATTGTGATGGACCTGGGCAGACATACGTGAGAAACCCTACACTCCCGGACGACAGCCTAGAACGAGCGGATGTTTGACAATAGAATGGTATGCTAGCTATTTTACGTACCGTTATACAGGTCAATATACCCTTAGTTTTTGCTAGTGACGCGGTGTTGCGTGTATATAAGAGGATGGCAACTCCTACTCATCCCTCAGTTGTTACTCAGTTGTTACACAGTTGTACTCAGTTGTTGCTCATTGCAGTATTGTATACATTCGTCAGGTGTGTTCGACGAAGTACCGCGTCTAATAAAATATACTATAAAATGTCCGCCGGAAGTGCAGTTAATTAAGTGCAAACGTAAGGACAAATAAAAGCAGTTAAGAGATTATCGTTTGTTTGTGTTGTCTCAACCGTAACGCCTGAGAACCCAAAAAGAATCCATGCAGGAGAAGCCGCTAGAGCCAAGGGTGAAGCAAGCGGCCAACGACGACGTGGAGACCGAGGAAGGAATCCCGACGTCGACCCAGGTACGTGCAGCCGGGAGACAAAGAGGTAGGACTGCCACAACCTCTGTAGCTTTATGATCATAATGAGACCTTTAGTTTAAAAAACAAGTGATAGTGTTATGGTTCACAGAGCTGCAAAGCTTCTCAGCGTTTATTGTTGACTTCTTTTACAGCAAATATACTCGCATTCGCTACTACATTCATGCTTCCGGACTGGCGAGCCGACCTCTTACCGGTTTCCGCAGGAGGGTAGTCTCTTGAGTTACCTCAGGTTGCCGCGAGGTGTAGATGCTCTCTCCATTACCTAATATACCTCCACCCCTACCTATACTTCATTTTAAAGTTATGCTGCACCCATGTGTACACACAACACATACACACATGGAATTTTTCCAGATATAATATTTGATGTACAAAAATACGTAAAATCTCAACATAGCAATAGTTTGGGTAGAACAAAATATTGCAACTTATTACAACAAGTAATACAGAAGATAAACGTGGCATTACTGGGCTCAAAAATGATTATACAACATAATGAAACACATCACTTTATTTTTATGAGTCATTTGCAGCCTCACGATTCTTAACAAAATGTTACTAAATTCAGCAACAATAGTACAAAGATCTTTTCATATATACATTTTCAAAAGCAAGATAACATACATTGTTGTCTTTTCTAGATTACGAGAATATGTCTTATTTTAAAATGTCGTTCTGGTACATACAACTTTCTGCAATTTCATTTATTACAAAACAAGAAGCTATATCTTATCAGCAAGCAAAATTACACAGACAAATATTGTTTTTGTCTCAGAGTTGCTTTATCTTAAACCTGGGCAGACGGAGTGGAATTTGGACAGAGCTATAAACGAAAGGAGAAAAATGGCTAGAAGACGTCATTTACCGTGGTGTTAAGTGTTTCAGTGAGAAACACGTCATTCTTAGGTGTTTCTAGTTCTAAATGCATACTCAACGTGGCAAAGCTTAAGGGGACATACTAGTCCTGCAAACGGTAAGTTTCGTTAACATTTGTTTGTAATTATTTGTGGTTACCTTTTGCTCTACTTTATGTGATTAAGCAACTAGCAATGTGCAAACAACTAATCCTGGCAGTCATGCTGTGAATCTCAGATACTCTACCATTTATATCTGCAAAGACGCCCTTTTACCTTTTGAAAATTGTCTAAAGATGCTGGTAAATCAGGTATGTCGTCACTAAATTTGTGGCTTTCTTTGCCTTTTATATTTACGCTCATACACACACAAACACACATTGAAATACTCCAGACTTGCAGAATATACGGAGAAAAGAGAGTAATCTCTGCTAAAGAAAAGTTCCCACCGTATTTGGGAATCGAACACAGGCCCAGCGCTGCTTTCTGAACATCCTACACAGTTAACTTTCTGCGCTCTTCTCGGAGTAGCTTGTGGGAAAAGTGGATGAAGTTCGTCTTAAAAAACTACGTTCCCTCGAAGTCAAACCTCTTATGATCGTGTTGCTAAATTACATTACCTTTGCATGGCTATGACATTAAGAGAACCAAATAAGCACATTTACATACTTTTATGCATATTTATATTTCGTCTACCTCTTATTTTTATAGTTATGCAAAAGTCTAAAAGACTTCAGAAGCTATTCAGCTAAAATGCAAGATATGCATATCATTTTATTTAAAAATTGTAAATATATGCTATCTGCTTCCATTAAAGTCATTTGCCGATTTTGAGAAATTATAAATTTAAAAAAATCAAAGTAAAGAGTTGTGGATTACCCAGAATGTTTTGAAAAATCTTCGTGCCACATCATCAGAAGTTAACGAAGATAAATAGCAAGTTCGGTGTTATTCGACCTTTCAGTTTTGAGTTATGCTCACAACGAACACACACACACACACACACACACACACACACACACACACACACACACACACACACACACACACACACACACACACACACACACACACACACACACACACACACACACACACACACACACACACACACACACACACACACACACACACACACACACACACACACACACACACACACACACACACACACACACACACACACACACACACACACACACACACACACACACACACACACACACACACACACACACACACACACACACACACACACACACACACACACACACACACACACACACACACACACACACACACACACACACACACACACACACACACACACACACACACACACACACACACACACACACACACACACACACACACACACACACACACACACACACACACACACACACACACACACACACACACACACACACACACACACACACACACACACACACACACACACACACACACACACACACACACACACACACACACACACACACACACACACACACACACACACACACACACACACACACACACACACACACACACACACACACACACACACACACACACACACACACACACACACACACACACACACACACACACACACACACACACACACACACACACACACACACACACACACACACACACACACACACACACACACACACACACACACACACACACACACACACACACACACACACACACACACACACACACACACACACACACACACACACACACACACACACACACACACACACACACACACACACACACACACACACACACACACACACACACACACACACACACACACACACACTTCGTGAAAAATAAAAATAAAAAATGATATTTTGTACTTATATTTAAAGAAATCAGATGTTGGGGAAAACTCGACGCCCTAAGCCCACCTTTAATTGAAAACCCTAAGTTATTTTATTTTCTAAAAGTTATTCAACTAGAATAATTGACTATATTTAAGGTAATAATTAATATAAAGAAAACGATACATAACTTCAGTTTTCTCATCATTCTTGTAACACTTTACATAAAATACATAAGAGACAAAACCATAAAGTAATAAATCCTTTCATGGAAGTGTTGAAAACAGTGTTGTTGTATAAATTAAATTAATTGGGAGTCGATTAATGACACTAAACAACACCTAGTATTAAATTTTCCCGGAAATAGTTTCAGAGGCCTTCCCTCTATCTTCAGCCATAAAGTAATTCTTATAAAATAAAGGAAGAGCTGAAAACTTACTCCATAAAAACGTAGAGCTGTTTAAGTTGTTAAATATGCTTTTCTGAGTGCATAAGCCCATTTCAGAAGTATTCGCTATTGCTGCTTTGAAGCATTCAGTACTTTCAAGATAGCCGGCCCTCGTAGCCATGGTCGTTAGAACGTATGTCTCTAGCGTTCCACGCGTAGAGGGTCGCAGGTTCGATTCCCGCCCTGGGCATGGGTGTTTATCTGTATAGTGTATGTGTGTGAAAGGACAGAAAACAGATAGGAATTAAACGGAAACAATAAAAAACGGTTAAATATGGAAAAGAAAGAAAATTATATACATAGATATATATTTTTTATTAAAAATTAAAAATAAAACAATAAAAAAGATGAATTCCTTTATTTCCAATGTAAATAACACGGTTGGGTATCCAGTCATACAAACTGAAAACAGTTGACTGTTATAAGCGCTTCGTATATGTTTTTTATATTATACTTATAAAAAATTTATATTGAAACGTTATAATATATGATCCGGGTTTTATGGTGTGAGGCTAACGTGTCTGTCTTACAATTAAGGAGCTGAGTTCAAATTCATTTTGAGTAAGTTATATCTTATCTTAGGCGGATAGCAGACGGCTTATATTAAAATCCATGAGTTGCAGGCTCATTTTGATAATGCACACATTCAATTATATCTATACTTGTGGAAAAGAAAACCTTATAACCGAAAAATGTATGCGAATCCTTTTCTGATCTGCTTTAGAGTCAAACTACAAGTAAAACAGAAATGTATGACATTATTCCTTCTTTAATAATTTGTCACGCTGTCATTTCTAACATGGCATACCATGGAATGACTCTAAAGAACATTTGAGCAAGATTTTTTTTTTCTACTCATATAAAAGAATTTGCTCATTCTTAAAGTAGCGTTATGATTGGTAAAATGAAGACTTATCCAACAGTAAAATTTTAGAAAACATTCATCATAATTAACCAAACTAAACTACTGGCTATAACTACGTAGAGATTTACTTATATTTGAGAATATTAGCAAATTTTCCTAGTTGTTTGCTCTAGCTATCCTTCTTCAAGTTACTAGTACTTTTTCTTTCAGTACTTTTAGTGCAATGGAAAAGGTGCACCTGGAGGCCCATCCCCACGAAGAGGTGGACGATGACGAGGCGTTATTTGACACACTCATGGGATATGTAGGTCGAGATGGTAAATACCAAACGCGGTTCAACCTGGTGTTTAATTTGGGTTTCGTGGGATTCATTGCGATGCCCTACGTAAATCTGATGTTGGCACTCACCGTACCTGATCACTGGTGTCACGTGCCGGGAAGAGAACTCACAAACCTAACCCTGGAGCAATGGAAGGACCTTACGTTGCCGAGGTAAGTGTTAAATTGTACAATTTAGACAATTTTCTTACGAAGTAGGACCCTTAAGCTGCAGAATTGTATCCAATAATTAGATTTAAAATAAAAATTGATAATAAATTTAAATATTTCACAATAATACACAACATAATTATCCACAAATGTAGCAGCCTAGATTATAGGAAACTGCAGTCTATCGCAGGAGTAAACTAAAAATATTTTAAGCAGTGTATGATACCCTATGAACTGCATTTAGTTATAGAGTAATGAAAAGAATACTTCAACTTCTGAGTGTACATACAAAAATAAAAAGACAAAGTGCAGTGTATTTCCTAGGTAATTTAACATGCCTGTTATATAGTGTAAGACGATTGAGAGATGCCTGGATGACAGTTAAAAATTGCCTCCAAGAGTATTTCGGTCAAAATTAATTTAAAAACATTTGATAGACCCAAAAACTAACATTTGGTTTTTAGTCAGGTGTACATTTGCTTTCGTGGATACGTATATTGTCAATGGTCTCTAAAATATTTTATTTTTGTTTTGTGGTTTGAAGGTTTCACTGTTTCTTCTTGATGACAATTATTATAGATAATCTATTAATTTCCTTTTATGTTTCTCTCGTTCTATACTAATTGAACAAAACACGAATCGCGAACATTTCAGAAATGAAATTCCTTAAATAAGTTTTTTGAGGAATTCTTGATAGGTTCCCAATTGATAGAAATTAGTATAAATTTAAGGTCAAGGCTGCTTCAAACGTTGCTTTGTTTATTGCATAAATATATAACTGCATATTGCCCTCTGGTAGTGTCAAATTATGTTTCGTGCTGCTCTCGGGGGTAAATAGGACAGACTATACAGGTTTTCTGACAGCCACACCCATAATGCTTAGTGTTGTTGGTATAACACACTGATGTTGTTTTATCAAGGAACCAATCTCCAGTAAAGTACATTTTCAAGGTAGCATTTTGGGAACGTTTTGGTTGTGGTAATAAGTGTCCATTCCACATTTCGTCAATAACCTCAACGTTTTAAATGAGTCTCTCTCTGATGACAAAGCCCGTACCAGCGGATAATGCACTAACATTTCCCTATGCATTGTAGGGTATTTTACCCCACTAAAAATAATCCAGTTGTGTAAGATCCGAGGAGCGTGGTGGTTATGAAGTCTGTCAGTCCATCGATTTGGATGTTATCGTGTACATGATTCCGCACGTTAATATTAAAATGTACTAGAGCTCCGGCCAAATCTCCTACGGAGCCTATAGTAACACTATCTCCAATACGTTGATAAAACATCTTGCAGGTGTTAGGTATGTCGGTTCTTCCAGTCTAGAGAAGATGTAAAGATGTGACTCATATCGTCCCTCCGCATTATGCTCTTGATTAACGGGTTGATAACTATACCAAACGAATCTGAACAAATTGTACAGTCTACTGCACGAAGGTGTTCTGATGTTGTTGGCATCTTTTAGTGTCTTACTTCATATGTTTGCATAACCGCTTCACCATTCGTGTTCTACAGTCCTAGCTGTTCCAATCTCATATTGGTTTATATCTAAGTCCAATAACACAAGCACTGACCGATAAACAGGGTGCGTAGCCGAGGTGCGTAGTGCAAGTGAAGTAGTAAGGAGGAATTAAACCTTAGAGGGAAGATTGTCAACACCACCTTTTGCGCCCGCCATGGTAGCGTGGTGGCAGCGTGTTTGCCTCACTTTCAAGGGGTCCCGAGCTCGAATCTCGGTCAGGGTGAGTTATTTCGATAACGTTTTTCCGGTGTTTCCCTTATCCTGAAAGACGAATGTCTGGTAACTCTAAGCTCTATGGATCCTGGGCTCATTTGAGGATCACTTCACCCATTTCATTCATCCTCCGATATGACTTAACGTTGGAGGACGTAAATTAAAAAAAAAAAAAAAAAAGAAACGCGTTCTGGTAGTGTCCGTCGCTCATTGGTTTGATTAACTCTGGGACTCAGTCTCGGTAACCGAGGGGAAGAACAAGGGGTGAGTTACATGAAACAGCTTTGTTGAATATATTGCCCTCCATACTATGCATTCCATTTGAGGTGAGAAAACGATATTGATAACAGTCCGAAAGTAATTGCGCATATTGAACAAGGATATAGCGTTATAAGGGCTGGGGGAACTATGTGGAGTATCTCCACGAACTACCTCAAGCTGGTGGAAGAAATACCAAGAACGCGGCTACTCGTCATGCAAACCAGGCAGGGCAGTTTATTATAAACATACAGTATGTTCAATTGAAATTAAATTTCTACAACAATAAAGTCAACACATATTATAATAGTGTCCCAATTTACAGGTAGTGGAGGGCATTGGATATCCACGTGACGAGCACATGCTTTTTGTGTGCTTGATACATTTTGTGTAGATAGAGCTTAAGTTACAGCTTTAAATCAATTTGTAATGAAATGAGATGATTTGAAATAAATATGTGCAATGTGGAGTTCGATTTGATACACGTAATGAAACGGATAAATCTGCCCCATCCCTCATTCCCTCCCCAAGAAAACCGTACAAACCTGAAGAAAGGATGGGAAATCTACTCCTACAGATAAAATAATCAAATTTCAATGAGAAGCATTCTGAATTATATGTTTTTATGTAGCTTAAGCACTGTCTGGGCTTCTGGTTCACTTCCGTCATTGCGAAACACAGGGCACGCGCACGCCTTCCTATCGCTGACAGGGTTTGAACTGAGGGCGTGGTGCCATTCACCTACCAACCTAAACAGATGTTACGCATATCAGAAAGTTTCCGTGCACGGGACTGCACATTCCACTATTCCCAGACACTGTTGTTTTGAGACATCCGGTAGATAATACATATAATTACCTTAGTGTACTGTAACTATAAAAGATATGATACTGTAGTCTTTCTACCTCAAAAAGTAGGATTGTCATCAAACGTAGTCAGAAACACTCTAGTATCTGGAGTATAAATAATTAGTTTTACATGATTTGTAGAAAGTTGCAGTTTCATGCAGCTAAAGGTACTCGCAGTAGAGTCATTGGACTACATATCTTCTGTTCAAAGTACTTCACATGTTCCAATATTAAATATTATTCGTACTTTATGATGAAGAAGCGTGGTTAGCAGCTCGGGAACTCGGATAGACCTAAAATCGATAAAATTCAGCGAATTTATCTTCTCTATTCTATGTTTATTCAAGCCATAAATTGGCTTGTTTTGTACGCCTCAGGTCAGCATGTTCCCCATCATATGTTGCTAAGTTAAATCAGTTGTCTCACACATATAATAGGCCCCTTTCCCACATGCGTACTAACAGACTAAGTTTTCTGTAAGAAACGTAATAGTAAGAAATACTAACAAAATGAATTACCTAAAAAATACAAACCTATAAATGAAACACACTAGTGTTTATGATTACAATTTCATTAAAAATTTGACTAACCAAGTTTTGAGAGACAATGGGTGGCGTAATTAGAACCAGTATATGTGTTCACCTAATGAACGCGGCTACAGTAACCACACTACACCTACTGAGAGAGATTTTCTAGCCAATGTTAGTGAATATAGTGACTTTTCTCCTGAAAAATTATTAACAGCTTTCTAATAAAACACAGTAATGACCTTTGTTGTATAGGGAAAGTGACACAAGAGGAACGCTATCATACAGCAAATGTAATATGTATAATATAACACTCCAAGACATACAGCAGCGGCTACTTGAAGGCATCACAGCCAACGTCTCCCATGATATTACAGGTAAATGTACTTTAATATTATGCATATATTTTAATATAGACGTTAAAATATAGTTATTATTTCAGTATTATACTATTAAGTCATTTAAGAAAGATAGAAAGTCCTATGTCACTATTAGGTATGTTAGACATTTGGTAATTATAGGCTTCCTTTTACACACATTCATTTCTCAAGTATGTCAAATAAGTTATAAAGTAGGTTCAAAGTGCAGTTAATAGACGTTTAATAAAGTACTAGTAGAATTAATAAGTTAATTTTGTATAAAAGTTTGAAACTTACAATTGAACAAATATTTAGTAAGCATTTATATAAATAAACGTACAGCAAAAGCTTGTGAAGTACTAGGGGCGTCCGGAAAGTAAGTTCTGTTTCTATTTATCTCCGCTGCAGCGCTGCGATCGCAGTTCCGTACATGCGCGGTAGACGCTCTGTATCGAGGAGAAGAAACGTGCTGTCCGCCACGTACGCTTTGTTGTGCTTGTTTACAATGTCGGTGTTGATTGAAAATCCCGCCGCTTGTGAAATCAGATCTGTGATTCGTTTTCTGAATGCTAGGAAAGTGAAACCAATTGAAATTTATCGGCAAATTTGTGATGTCAGAAGGTATTGTGTTTCTTCACGACAACGCACGACTACACACTGCAAATGCGACGAAAAACATCCTATGGGACTTGGCTGGGACGTGTTTGACCACCCCCCGTACAGACTTAGCTCACTCCTAGCGACTTTCATATGTTTTTGCACCTCAAATCTTTCCTTGGCGGTCAACACTTCCACAATGACGAAGAGCTGAAAGAAAATGTTTTCAACTGGTTGAAGATACAGGTGGCAAACTTCTATGAAGGAGGTATACAAAACCTTGTGCATCGCTATGACAAATGCCTGCAAAATTTAGCCAGTTATGTGGAAAAGTGGTTTAGAGTTGTAGAATTTTGTGCAATAAATAATTTTTCTATATCTGTACACAATTTAATTTTATTGCCAAACAGAACTTACTTTCTGGACGAACCTCGTATTTAAAAAGTTAAGACGGTTTCAGCATTTAATGTAAATTAAATAAAGACGTGTAAAGGTGATATGTGCCAAACTGTACGATATACAAATTGACAACGAGCTGTATTATTACTGTATTTTTTACTCAAAACAGAGCGAAAATAAAACTATCTAGTTTTTTCGTTAGTTCAAGCGCTACATCATCATCAAGCATATAAGTATCAGTAAATTTTTGAGTGAAATGTCGGAGGAACTTTAAATGGATGGTAGACAAATAAGTTCGAAGTTTGGAACCTTATAGGATAACATATTAAATGGTTTGAAGTGAACTTTTTGCCTTCTCAAGTACGAGGCATGTTTTTTAAGTCACTACCGTTTTGCTATTCCGCCGCCGCAGCGCTACGGTCAGCGTTCCGCGCATACGCGTTGGTTACCTACATCTCTTGTCTACGCACTGACGCCATTACAGTCTCATTCTTCATTGTATACGTTGGTTAATGAGCGTTAAAGATGCCTCTGACAATCGTGAGTCCCACCGATTGTGAAGTACGGACTGTTGTACGATTTCTTAGCGCTAAAGGCGTAAAACCAATCGATATTCATCGTGGGATCTGTGAAGTTTACGGACAAAACATTATTAGTGATGGAATGGTAAGGAAATTGGTGAGAGCATTTAAAGATGGCTGCACAAATGTGCATGAAGAA
Source organism: Mantis religiosa (assembly GCA_030765055.1). Classification (NCBI taxonomy): domain Eukaryota; kingdom Metazoa; phylum Arthropoda; class Insecta; order Mantodea; family Mantidae; genus Mantis; species Mantis religiosa. The sequence goes on along the minus strand of CM060958.1, from coordinate 41,193,864 downwards.
GAACGGAGTGGGCGTCCTTCGATCGTTACTGAAGATTTGGTGCAGAAAGTGGACGAAAAGGTGAGAGAAAACAGACGCTTTACAATTTCATCATTGTGCGACTATTTTCCTCAATATTCTCGTAGTGTTTTGTATCGCATTGTGACCGAGAACTTGAAGTACCAAAAATTGTGTTCACGTTGGGTTCCGAAATGTTGACGGATTTGCACAAAACCCAACGTTTAGGCAGTGCATTGACTTTCCTTGAGCTGTACCACAATGAAGGTGAAGATTTTTTATACCAAATTGTTACTGGTGACGAAACATGGGTGGCCTACGTCACACCAGAATCGAAACAACAATCCATGGAATGGCGACATTCGTCATCACCCACAAAAATGAAGTGTAAGCAAATAATTTCTGCTCGGAAAATCATGTGCACAGTTTTTTGGGACAGAAAAGGAGTATTGCTAGTGGAGTTTCTGCCTCGTAATGAGAGAATCAATGCAGCGTCTTATTGTGAGACATTGAACAATCTGCGCCGTGCAATCCAGAGCAAAAGACGTGGCAAGTTGAGTAAGGGTATCGTTTTGCTGCATGACAATGCCTGTCAACATGTGGCTAATCTGACCAAAGATCTCATCAAATCTTTTCAATGAGAAACTCTAGATCATCCTCCATACAGCCCTGATCTGGCACCCAGCGAATCATTTTTTCCTGCACTTGAAGAAACACCTGGGCGGTCAGCATCTTCAAGAAGATAACGAAGTCAAAACAGTTGTGATAGAGTGGTTAACACGTGGCAGCAGAATTTTATGAAGGTATTCAAAAACTGGTGCCACGTTATGACAAGTGTCTCAATATTCACGGAAATTATGTAGATTAAGTTACAGGCTTCCATGTAAAATTAAATTGTTGGGATATCTATGCAGGTCTTTTTTTAGTTCCAAAACGGTACTGATTTAAAAAACATGCCTCGTATAAAGGAGGTGAATGACTTCTATCTCCTTATATAGATTCCAAAGAAGGTAATGCGGGTAGCATTAAAACAATGGTATACTTTAATTTACTTATTATTGTGCCGCGCAAAGAGTATGAAAGGATTTTGTAGATTTATCTAGAATTTGAACATTGTATTAGTTTTGAAATGGTAAAGTTGGGAATATCACATTCTGACTTTCTGTAATGTATAGGAAAAATATTAGCATAAACTGGGAAGCAAAAGTAATTGATATCGTATATGTCTGCAGGTTGTAGCTACGGATGGGACTATGACAGGACTTGGTACTCCCGTACAGCTGTCACTCAGCAGGACTGGGTCTGCGATAAGGAGCTTTACGTCACAAACACCTTCGTGTTCAGCAGGGCTGGCGATGTCATAGGGACTTTCGTCTTTGGTCAGCTAGGAGACATGTGAGTGTCCGACTGTTTTAGGACTTAAGAAAAATTACTGATCCATTAAATAAGTCTCTCTATAACTATGAATAGAGTACTGGATCTCAGCAACCATCGGCAAACTTATCTTAAGGGACGTTAAGCTATCCTCAACGAAAATCACAGCCCGTCTTGGTAGCGTAGATGGTAGCATGTCTGTCTTACGTTCAAGAGGTCCCGAATTCGAATCTCGGTCAGGGTGAGTTACATGGTAAAGGTTTCTTCCGGTTTTCCCTTATCTTAAAAGACGAATTCGGGTAACTCTAAGCTCCATGGAGCCTGGGCCCATTTGTGCATCATTTCATCCATTCCATTCATCGTTCCGATATGACTTTAAAAAAGTTAAAAGGCATAAATTACAAAACAAAAATGTTAACCATGACGACTCATTAAGATAAATTTGTGATGGTTGGTAATGTTTGCTTCGCTTCCTTTCACTGAGTTGTACCTCGCAAAAACAGAATGTGTATTTATGAAGCATTTTTACACCATGAATCACTTGTTGCATTGTGCGCAGAAATTTAAAAAAAAAACGAAAATCACATCGAAAGACCATTCATTAACCATGACGACTCATTAAGATAAATCTGTAAAGGTTGGTAATGTTTGCTTCGCTTCCTTTCACTGAGTTGTACCTCGCAAAACAAAAGAAAAATGCAACGTGTGTGTTTACTCATTATATGGCTACTACATAACTATTGCCACCAAGTAGTCTCTCTCAATCGATTGTTGTCAAACATAAAGCTGGCCAGTATGTCACAATAATAGTCATTAGTTAACTTTCATTATAAACTTTCTGAATATTAAGGCAGAAGTCACTTCTTATGTTTATATACTATAAACTGTATCCAATTAAACGATCCTCGTGTGTATATATAGAAAAGCAGAAAGAAAAACGCATAATGAGACGAAATTAGAGTTACATTCGTGGATATTTTATTTCTTATCGATAGTAAACTGCTGAAGTACAACACAAATTGTATTGTATTCAACCTCAGCTCCAATTAGTTTCAGTGAGAACAAATTCTTCACATGATTATATTCATCTCTTCTGGATCCTGCACATGCACCAAAGATATTTGCTGAGGTCATAAATTTTGAAATAAATGTATTCAGTAGACATATATGAGTACCTAAGCATAGGTATACCTAAAACAGGCCAGTTTCACACTTAAAATCACTGCGTAGGCCGGTGTCCATAGTAATAAAGTCTTCCGTTCCTGCGGTGCTATCAACAAGAAGAGGAGACCTGAAGAAGCCCTACATAGTAGGGCGAAACGTTAGTATCAACAACAACCAAGACGCGGCCTTCCCCGGAAGACTTTATTACTACAGTTTCACACTGTTAATCTATTTGTTAAGTAAAACACAGCATAAATTTATATGACTAATAAAATACCTTTAGGTTGTAACAGTAGTTTCGAGTTATATTTAGAAAAGGTATGAAAAGTTTATAACTTTATAAAAAATGATTATGTAAATCTATTTAGTAATTTAAATAAGTAAAAATATATGTAATTTTGTGATTGGCTGTAGTAATAATTATATGACGTAATGTTGTGACGTGGAATTAAATCGGCCAATCACAAAATTAAGATAGGGCTAACGATATTTACGAAAAATCAATAATCTTGAAAAAGAAGTTCGTAGTCGTGAGTGTGATGAATAGTGGTGTAGGATCAAGAACTTTTATGTAATATTTGGAACTTTTCTAGTAATACAAAGTAAGAATTTGTCGATATGTTGGAAGTAACCTGCAAGTGACTGGGAAAGGAAGTTCAAGTAAAATGTAATCCAAATAATACAATTAAATATTTACAAAATTTGAATTCTCCGAAAACTTTATTCCGAACCATGCCTGAAAAACAGATGTCTCATGACTCTTATTTAATCAAACACAATCATCAAGAAACAACTCAAAATACAACGAATTAACCTTGTTATATCTGGCTTCTTGACGTGGGTCTTCGAAACAGTCAAAGTGCATCCCATCTCAAACATAGAAATCCCGCACCAAGGTATGTTAAGTTTGTTCCCATATAGATAGAGTCCACCTGAAAAATTCAATGTCATGGCCGGGATTTGAACCACGGATCTCCTTGTTTTCGTCCAGTAGCTCTTACCCATTGAGCTACCATGGCCAACGTGCCGTCCTGACATTAAATTCTCCATTTGACTCATATATTTTCCCGGTAAACCACTAGGGGCTCTCGCACCCGAGATGCACGGTCTCCTGGCGACTTACTATCGTAAGTACTCGAGTACCGGGCTTCATAATTTTACTCTCAATATTTAGGTCAATTGATGGAAATTAATCATTCCTTCACACCAGCCATTTGAATGGGATTTGAACCTCAGACCTCCTGATTTCCGTCCAGTCACTCTTACCTATTGAGCTACCATGGCCAACGTGCAGACCTTAGTCTTCGGCTAGTGTGAAGAAATGATTAATTTCCATCAATTAACCTAAATATTATCCATGAATACGCCGAGTAATAATGGTGGTAATAATGCGCCCTCCAATTTTAGATTAAATTTCGACTTCACTTGGCAGGGAATATAAGCACTAACTACTTGAGAAACCTGGAGACAATAGAAAAGGAGATAAACATAATACTATAAAATTCGTTTCACATGTTTATAGCATTGGAAGGCGTCCAGTATTCTTCATAACACTGGCAAACCTCTGTATTGGACGATGTCTGACAGCGGTAACTTCGTCAATCTTTCCCTTGTTCGTGCTGGCCACTCTGCTAGGAAGTCTGTCGCAGTCGGCTGCTTTCCAGAGCCCTCTAGTCTTAGGTAAGTACAACTACTCATTTCTGTGCTTCTTTATGAATATATCTGTCTCGATATACCAGTCCCTAGAAGTATTAATAAACTTAATTGACTTAAACTTTAATATTTAGAGCTACCGGACTACTATTTTTGCACAACGTCTCACATGCAGAATATCTTGAAGAAAAACGAGCTCAGATGTATAATTCTTCATCTTCTATCTCTGTTCTATTGTTGTAGAATATGGATTATGTTCTAGGGTTGTAACATGGCATGCGGGTGCCTCTGGTAGCACAGCAACTATTCCACCAGCAGCTAAGGCTAAGATCTATATAGTTCTTCCAAGAGTTTCCTGGGTTCAAAACTACAATAAACCCAACAAAACAATTATTTTGGAAAACACATATCTCCGGTACATACGTAGCTATCTGGGAGCAATCTTGCTGTCTCTTTCACTCCCTGAACCTGAATCCCATCTGTTATCGTGTAAACCTCACTTTATCTATTAAGCGATTAAACTAACAAACAGTTATTGTAATCATCGGACAGCCTATTAGTGACACTTTCCCAACCTCTTTTGTTTTCAATACTGTAACTTTGTGGGTTCATGAAATTAAAAGTCCAATTGCACAAACTCAAAATGTTCTTTATTTCCACCGAATTACAGTTGAACACTTGCTAATTACACATAATTACGTAGCGCACACAATTACAATTCACCAGTTCATCTGTCACCGGTCCACTCTGCACTCGCAATTACACGCAACTCCTCCGATGCACGTACACAGTCTTCCGGTCCGTTCCCTCACTGGGCGCTCCTCATGCTGCTCGCCAAGAACTGAACTATACTCGCCAACTGCAGCCCCCTTTTATAGGGATATCGCTGTTTCTCGAAGTCTCTCGCTTCAGTGAATCACCGCGAAGGTTCCAGACAGCAGGGGGAGGGGGAAGAGGCGGCCAGCGACCAGTGACACTTCCCTAATCATCCCCTCAGTTAGTGACCGAGATAAATGGGTAGGCGTGAACCAAATGCCTCCGGTCCCCTACTCAGCTGTCAGTTGGTCGTGCTTTCCGATATTTGGGTGACAATACATTTCCTAAATAGCCAAAATAATGTTTTAACAATAAATACTACTCATGAAATTCGTTAATACTTACTTGTGTCACATCAAATTCTTCATAGATTAATACTAAACGATATTTTGTAAACACATTAAAGAATTGTCGGTCGCTCTTGAAGTATTCTAAAAAGGAAGAAAGGAAAGCATGTAACTGGTCGTTTTCTCTGCTACAAAATGCCAATACACATAAATGATAATTCACAAAGGATACTTACTTCATATGTCACTAATTTTAAAATTAATATAGAGCTTTAATATGAAATTAGGCTGAGAAGTATGACATAAAGCAACTACTATGTAAATTTATACAAATGCTTCAGGTATGGAAATGACCCCTACAGATAAAAGAGCCCACATTGCTATGTTGCAATGTCTTGGATGGACTGCAGGAATCTGCCTCATGCCACTCATTGCATGGGCGACGAGAGATTGGGTCATCTTTCTGATTCTGACTTCAGCTCCATGTGCAGCATTCTGCTTGTGTTTCAGGTATGTATATTTATCTCTCATTTAATTTGATAAATAACCTATAATGGAGCATTTAATTCATGCCTAATACACCCATGTCTGCATTATAAAACTTCTTTTTAGTGTTAGCTCCATAATAAGTATAACTTTTATGAGACATATTAAGTTGAAGGAGTTACCAAAGTGATGTAACGCCTCGAGAAATATCGGGTGCTATAGGCGAAAATGAAATGTGTAGTGTTTAACGCCCGCTTTTACTACATACGGCACCGCAGGCGGTGACACTGTTGATGCATGAGATGAAGATGGAGCACCGGTGGAATGAGATGGCGGGGGAAACCGGAGGTCCTGGAGAAAACCCGCACCAATGCCGTGTTGTCCACCACAAATCTCACTTTGTGGTCGCCTGGGATCGAACCCGGGCCGCCTTGGTGAGAGCCAAGCGGTCTAACCACTGAGCCACGGCGTGGCTGCTATAGGCGAATGCACATACCAGAGCTTGAGAAGTGGGTACAGGATCCGGGGTCTCATTCCTTGAACTTTAGTGTATCCAAGGATCTACAGCCTAGTTCTGTAAAACAACTTATTATATACCTGGCTGATGGTGAATTGTTTCTCATATCAAGCTATGAGAAAAGAATCGCTGCAACAACACAGAGGCATTCCTATATCATTTCAAGGAGGTTACCCATTTGATCTCAGTTCGTTTAGCTTGAATATCTCTCGATATGAGGCGTGCCCATTCTGTTAATATAGATTCATTATTTGTCTTGATTTCATTATTTTTGCAGCAAAGGAATGTATAGATAAAATTAAAGAAGTATTTTTATTATAATGACTGGCAGGTGTTTTCTGTCATTCCTGCTTCCCAGATCCTACAATGTATGATTTTTGTTGGCAAACTATTCTGAAGTAAAGTGTAGAATATAAATTCGCCCAAAAAACTCGAGAAAATCAGCTAAAATTACTTGTGAAACTTTATATTTGAGCTAGTAAACCGTATCATTCGCAGGATGATTACCTAGTAGAATGTTTGTATAGCTAAGGGAGTACTAAATGCCCGGAATTTGCTATAGGGCTATGTACGAAGTTACAAAAAGCTATTTCAGACAGCGACGCCTATAGCATATCCAGTTGTGGAGATGCAATAATGTGCAAGTATAAGGATATATTCTCCAAATCCTGTATTTACCTGACAGTTGTTAAACAAAATAACAGATGCAATACTCCTAGAAGAACAAACTGGTTTTAGAAAAGGAAGAAGCACCATTGACAATGTTTTTACTCTTAAAAATAATAGAAAAACGACGTGAACAAAATTTAGAGACGCACTTACTATTTATTGACTATTATAAAGCTTTTGACAAAGTATTACGAATGATACTGTGGAAAATTTTAAATAATAGAGGCATACCTTTACAAGTTATAAAAAGTATGTACATTGACACAAAAATAAAAATAAATAAAAGAGAACCATTAATAGTTAATGCTGGCGTAAGACAAGGTTGTCCTTCATCAACCGCACTTTTTAATTTGTATGTTGACGAAATAGTAAGGATTTGGTCGAATGAAGTCAATGGAGGCATTAATGTATCAGGAGCTAAATTGAAAACTATGTTGTATGCAGATGATCAAATAATAGTGGCCACAAATGAAGATGACCTGCAGAAAATGCTTTATAGTCTAGATAAAATTGCTACAGAATATGGAATGAAAATATCAGCAAATAAATCCAAAATCATGGCATTTAAAGGAATTAATCCAGTAAGGCACAATAAAAACAAAATTAAAAAATAAAGCAAGAAAGGACTCTGGAATAAAACTATACAAAACAATGGCAATACCAACTCTGATCTATGGATCAGAAACATGGACACTAAAAGAATGGAATACTACGAGGATACAGTCATCAGAAATGAAATTCATAAGAGCAATAGCTGGATATACCAAAATTGATAAAAAAAACGTAGTCAGGATGTTAGGACAGAATTGAAAGTAGAAGAAATAAACCATACTATTGAAAGAAATAGAAATCAATGGAAAGAGCATGTTCAGAGGATGAATAATAACAGAATAGCAAAAATAACGTTAAACTATAAATATATAGGAAGAAGAAATCAGGGAAGACCGAAGAAAAGATGGGCAGACCAATTTGGAGCCGGAAGGGGTTAAACAATCCAAAGCCGTGAGGTAGAAGAAGTTGTAATAAGAATTTCATTTCGACGAAATTTATAGTGCATTGCATTAAAACATCTGCTTATCGTCTCATCTGTTCAATTGTAAAACCGTTTACCAGCTGACGATACATAAAGGTGTCCCGTAATAAACTGACAAAAGCAAACTATATTTATGTCGTCTCGTAAATGTATCCACATTCATATTTTTTCAGTTTTAATTTACTAATTTTGGAAGCTTTTCAACATACAAATCTGCTAGATACTTAATGAAGTGAGTATGTTGATATTCTAAATAAGAAACAGAATCTACAATTTAAGTAGAACATAAACTTTGTAATTTGTTTTTCAGCTGGTTCCCAGAATCCGCTCGATGGCTTGCAGCGAAGGGTCGAATAGGAAAGTGCTCTCGAGAACTTCGGCACATCGCTATGGTGAATGGAGCTAATCCTCCTGGTGATGAAGTCATGATGATTAACCTACGCAAAATGGCAGCGAGAAAGGAGCGTATCTATGGTCCAGCTAGCCTGTTCTCAAGCTGGAGGCTTGCCAAGAATACTCTTCTTCTCATACATTGCTGGTAGTTAACTTAAATCCCTGCATTTTCAGAGTTATTTTAAGTTATTTAAACATTACAATAATTAGTAATTCGGTTTTTTGGTGCGTCGTAATATCATATCTCTGTGAAATAGGGAGAAATATAAGACCTTGCTTGGAATACTAATTACATTTTCAATGTGTAAGATTATCCTTAACTATGACAGAATCATGTTGAATATTTTGAACACAGATGTCCTAGAGAGTAATATTTTATCATCCTAGTTTTATTCATTACCAAAATGTGCTTAACGTGTATGGAATAATGAAACCTAAACGTTAGCAAATGCCAAAAATGATCAAAAGCCATTTACATCACTGAATGAACAAAATTTGTTGCGGAGTTTGGGGCTGTACCACATCTCACAAAGAGAAATATACAGAAACCATTCATGAAGTACCAACTGTTCGGCTTTAAACTATTTAGGAATAAACTTGAAATTTATTTTATTTTATCACATAATCACCAATTAAGTCATTATTTGTCATATGTGTCCCAAAGTTTAACAAGCCCGTGTTTTTGTAGGCTTTAACGTCTGTTAGGTCAAAATGTTAACACAGAACTTAACTAAACTTCGAGAAATATTTGGGAAGTAAGTCTTAGACTCGTCAAATCATTTGTTTCGTCAGTGTCAAGCTTCGTCATACACATTTGTCCATCCACTGTTCATCCATTGCTGCATATTTAACACCACTTTCTCTCACTGCTTTCGCATATTACAGTATCACCAAAAGGTCTGAAGGTTTCAATATTCTATAGATAAAACATCAAACACTTTGTATTACAATTTATTATGGACAATAAAACAAAATCACTATTTTTTCATCTGAAAATTATATCTCACTGACAAAGATTGTCAAGAAAATCATTTACACTTTGATAGAAACGTGACAGCGGTATGGGCCACAGGAATGTTCAAACGGTCGTTATTTTCTGTATCACACTCATAAGATGAATACCGTATTCAAATATAAAATTATTTAAAACAGGTATACGATGATTATGTGAGAAAACCTTAGGTAACAAGTAACAATGAGGTAGACTAATCTCCTCATTTCCCGCTAGCCAATCTCTGTTGTCAGCGTCCATGGGTATTGATGATCCCAAAGAAAGGTTTCCTTAGCACGTATTAAGTCTTCTAGCCAGATACTAGATTACAGATGGAAGTAATTGTTACACCATGAAGTTTGACATATATGTAATTGACTTATTGAAATTTGATTGGAAAATTACTCGTTTTATAAGTGCATGATAAGTGTATAGGGGTAGTGTTAATTTGTAAGTTTCTATTATATATCTTTACAGCTTGTAGTTTCGTTCCCATATAATTTCTCTCTCTCGATCATATTTTAAAAGTCGTTGTTAAAGCCTCATTTTCGTTTTGCAGGATTGCCAACTCAGTGACATACTACACGTTATTGTTGAGTATCAGCGGTATGTCCGGTAATCCATTCCTCAACTTCTTCTGGCAGTCCCTGGTGGAATTGCCAGGATACATCGTGGGTAAAATATTATCAGACAGGATAGGACGTCGGTGGACACAGACAATAATGTTCCTTTTGGTGTCGGTGGGTTTGTTCCTCACCATGCTGACGGTCACAGGTAAGTGTACTTGGGGACAGTTCGATATGTACTTTCTATAAAACACAGAAAGAGGATGGGCTCTTAAGTCAAAACTGTACCTGCAATTACGGAACGAGATGTCTCAGCTATAATGGGTGAGGAATTCATTTGGACGGTCCCAGGCTCGATCTCCTTAACAGCCTTCTCTAACTTTGGGTTTGTGATCGATAGGCCAATGTTGGGGTAGTTTCTTTACATCATTTCCCTTTAATTCTGTGTCATTCCCCTTTGTATTGTAAGTTGTCCTATAACTGCCTTTGCTTTTTTGTCTTGCTAAAAATTCCTTAGAAACATTTTAATAAGGCCCTCCATAAGCCCCTTTTAACATAATGTTACATCACGTATAAATTTTTGTGTAAAAGCTGAAACCTGAATAAATACAGAATACGAGAATTTTTTCCCCAAAATTTTGTAAGTAAAAAGAAACTGTTATAGATTTTGCCCTAAATTCTTGCGTTTGAGATTCTGGTATAAAAAGTATATTCATTTTTGTGAAAATGGGCCTTGAAGCTCTTTTTATTCAAAAAGAATTTAATTTACCTGTAAATTTAAAAATAAACTTACTGCAGAAAAATTCAAGGCACAAAATGTACAAATTCCAGGCATTAACAATTAAGGAATATAAGATATTGTTATTTCGACTTTTCTGTATTTTAAACCGAATGTTTTAAGCGGTCATTTACTTCCTTATTCCTCGAGAGATGAGTCTATCCAGGTCAGCACACAACGGCCAAATTTCCAATCAGATGGAACAGGTAATATTCATTATAAAGTAGGCAATGGAAAGTTTTATTCTGTAAGCAGGATAGTTTGCGGAATGAATGAAAGCGGGTGGAGCAATTCCTGCGAATAGAATAAAGTTACTTTGAACTCAAGTTGCATATAGTATTCTTTAGATAGTACTGAATATTTATAGATATATTGTAGATAAGATATTATTTTACTTATTTCGGAGACCTGAAGCTCAACTTGCTGCGTAGTTCAGTTATTGCCTTGCTTAGTAACGTGTTGGCAACATGACGAAATATTCTATATAAAATCTTACATAAAGGAGGCAATGAAAGTAATAAAACGAAAATAATGTAACAACACTTTAATGTTTCAATAGGTTAAAACCTTCATAAACAGCATTTTAAATTATTAATGGGTTACAAGTATCACTAAACCTACTGTTCTTTTGAGAAAATTATGATGTTTATCCTGCAATTTGAAGTACTCATTCCTTATGTAGAGAAAGTAGGAATTGAAGTGTTAGTTTTACTATTTATTTTAGGCTCACTGTTTGGATTTGAAGGAATCTATGAAGCAATTTTCTTGATTTTCTTGGTAGCAATTGTAATTTTGCTCAGCTCGCTGCTTGTAAAATATGTTCTGGTTCTGCACACTCAGCATCTTTCCTGTTGACATTCATATCATCCGCCATTTTACAGATCGATACCGTAGCTTGCGATCGATACGAACACGGCCTACCTGATTGAGCTATTAGTTACATTGCACAAGAAACTAAAGTTGGCTACATTGAAGTGTTAAAAGTTTTTAACACTGCGTGACAGAATTATAATATTTTAACATTACTCAGAGATGCCCAAAGCCGGGCTTTTAACGTCATGTCTAAAAAATAAATCACACTGTTCTACAAGAAAAAATTTAATTGTTTTTCTAAGGATTTCACACGTGATTCTTATGGAAACACGCCTCCTGAATTCAAGCTATACCCAATGTTCTATTTGCAATGTTCTATTTGCACAGTCTAAGCTGTGAACACAAAAAGGCGATGCATTACAGCTTTATTTTTTTCTCCTGTGAATAATGGTGCACTCTCGAAGGATGTTTCGGCAGTAGTCGGTATCCATTGCAGGCCTCCATTTCCCTTCATAACGCTTTTCCAAGAACATTATATCTTGATGGAATCTTTCACCATGTTCGTCGGAAACATCTCTACAACTATCAGGAAAATAGTTTAGAAGTGAATCTAGAAATTGCACTTTTAATCACATGTTACATCCTAAATCTCTATATGCATTTATCATTTCTTGAACCAACTGATAATAGTTGTCAATTCTTTTTCTCTCCACAAAGTTCTCGATTACATTCTTAAAAGAGGCATGCGTACTTTTCTTTGTGTGAAAGTCATTTTTCAAAATGTGAGTCCTTTAGAAGATCTCTAATTTGGAGGCCCACAAACACCTCTTCCTATATTTTTCTGAAGAAAGTTGAGATAACTTTTTGAGAGGTACATAAACCCTTGTCCAGATTGATTCATAGCCTTTACAAACTGTTTACTCCCACTTTCCTGTTCCTTTTGAGGCCAAAGTTTTCTTTTATAGTGAGAATTTCTGTCTCAACTGTTCCACTTGCACAGAAAGCATCCATATTTCGTGTAGCCTTGCTGCATTCCCAATATCACAGTAGCTATTTGCAAGTCTCCACATATTTTCCACTTATGGTCTTCATAATTAATTGCAGCATATTTTTCAAAACACCATAGGACTCTTTAGTCAGAGTGGCAGTTTAAGGCTCAATTTTAAACAGTAGTGTACTAATGACTTGCATATTTAGATAATTCTATTGGAAACAGGAAGAGAAACAGCTAAAAATATAAATTCACAAACAAAATTAATTGTTGCCATCTGCTGCAAAGCAAATGTCACCAATTTAACCACACCTTTAAATTATCAGTTGCATTAGACATATATCTTCAAATAACTTAAAAACTGAGCCTGAAAGCAAATTTCCGATTTCAGATTTGAATTTCACACATGAAAATCCTTTGGAAACACATTTTTTCATATGAGAAAAATGACCCTTTTTGAACAGTGTTATCGTTCCATCTCCTCGGATTCTTATATTCGGTTACATATCAAACTGGTATTATACTCATGATACATTATGGATGCGACATTAAGATTTGCAATAAAATCTCTGCACCCGACCACATACTATCTCAGTATACATTGGTACGTGAATTAAATATTGCTGATAAATTTTAATTATAATAATTAATAAAACAACTCTGTCTTGCATAGTAAACAAATATTAAATAACAGTAAATATGTGAGCTTAAAATTAATGTACGATATGCTAAATAGTATCGTTTTTTAAGAAATTGGTCATGAATTTTGCGGGTAAAAATTCATAGCAGGAGACTTTAAAGCTCTTGTTAACTTATATTTTCTTTATTAAATGTTCTATTCTAGATTCAGAACTGGAAACTGCTACGACCTGTCTTGTCGTGCTAGTGAAATTTGGTGTGACTGTTACCTTTTATGTGGTACATTTGGTTGGCATGGAGACTTACCCTACATGCGTGAGACAGTCTGGGACTTCTATGGGAGCTGTTATGGGCAGCGGTATGGGGATTCTTGGCCCTTACATCGTCTATCTGGTCAGTACATCTGCAGTACTTAACTTTTAATTGTAAAATGTGGAATGACAGAATTTAAAACAATCTTGTACTTCTCAGGGGACGGCGTTTGACGTGCGGTATCCATATCTTGCGATGGGATTGTTGAGTCTAAGCGGTGCTGTGGCAGGATCCTTCTTACCTGAGACTCTTCATCAACATCTTCCAGAGACTTTGGCGGATGCACAGAAATTCGGTAAAGGTCAGCGCTACTGGAGCCTTCCAGTAAAAAGGAAAAAGGAAAACCATGTCAACGGTTCGGAGCATCCTTTGAATTCCTGATGTGTCCTTGAACACCACTAGTGATATTTCAAGCAAGTAATACAACCAAACACTTGATGCTAAACTTGAGTGTTGTTTGGTGAAAACTGCAAGCAAGTCTACAGTAAGATTGCCAAATTTCACTGTTCCTTTTCAGGTAAAGGAAAAATTTCGTGAACAAATGACATTCAGGAAAGGATGCTGAATATACGCATAATAGTGAGTTGCAGGTTCTTCTTTCTATATACACTATTATTCGGTTACTGTTTGAAATAGAGCGAGGTGGTAACGCTTGGAAGGTCTCCGGTTTGATTCCAGGTAATCAATCAAGGTGGTTAAAGATGTTTTTGTGGGTTTCTTTGTTTTGTTACTGTGACTTCAGTTACTTCCATTTCAGTTCAGCATTGCAAGGTCAAAAATGGTGCTGCTAGCTGGTGGTGATTAGTATACGGCTGGGGTAGTGTTGTGGTCACTATCTTCCCAAAAGTGGAGGCATTTATGAGACTAGTGATCCGTGATGTTGGAGGCTGAGTGGATGAAAAACATTCAGCAGCAGAAGGTTTAGTGTATGCATATCTCAATTCTCAGTGCATCCTTAGGGTAGTGTTGGTCCTATAGTAATATTGTCACCTGAAAACGTACATCAGTTCTTACCCCTAATTTCCTCCCCTGTGTTTGTAAAATAGTGCTTCGAACATAAGTCGAGATACAGGCGTTTATTCAATCAATAAAACTCCAGTAAGACTGACCTCGTAATTCCCATTCTTAACCCATAATTACAAGGTTTGATACCCAATGGTGGATATAGCAGTTATTTCTTAAACGCCATCATTTCGTAATTTCCTCAAAGATTGCAAGTGAACGCGACCGTGATAGTTGAAAGAAATAAAATCAACTCTAAAAACTTACACTTCGAGATCTAAATTAATGAGTAGCTTCTTGAGGAGAATAATTGAAAGTAACGAAATTTCGCAACCCTTAAAAAATAGAGCAAAGAGAAGTACACAAAAATGATTACTCTAAATACATTTTCAGCCTAATGAGATGGAGTCTGAGCACTGCGAGCTCCTCTGTTGACTTTCAAACTACAAGAATTATTTATCTTTGTTTTGTAAGAAAATGTGATACATTGTCACTGTTTCAAGCGCTGAGCATGCACTGTCACATTTTTTTATTTTTGAATATGTACGAGTGCTGTTGTAGCGATGATTAGTTATTAAACGTTTGGCTATTTTAAAGATGGAATTAAATCTATCTCTAAGAGTTCTCTAAACACAATGTGGAGAAACCGTGTGCAAAATATGCGTTGCACATCTACGAGGCATGTTTTTTAAGTCAGTACCGTTTTGCGATTCCGCCGCCGAAGCGCTACGGTTGGCGTTCCGCGCATGTGCGCTGGTTACCTACATCTCTTGTCTATGCACTGACGCCATTACAGTCTGATTCTCCATTGTATACGTTGGTTACTGAGTGTTTAAGATGCCTCCGACAATCGTGAGTCCCGCCGATTATGAAGTACGGGCTGTTATACGATCTCTTAGTGCTAAAGGCATAAAACGGATCGATATTCATCGTGAGATCTGTGAAGTTTACGGACAAAACATTATGAGTGATGGAATGGTGAGGAAATGGGTGAGAGAATTTAAAGATAGCTGCACAAATGTGCATGATGAAGAACGGAGTGGGTGCCCTTCGGTCGTTACTGAAGATTTGGTGCAGAAAGTGGACGAAAAGGTGAGAGAAAACAGACGCTTTACAATCATATCATTGTGCGACTATTTTCCTCAATATTCTCGTAGTGTTTTGTATCGCATTGTGACCGAGAACTTGAAGTACCAAAAATTGTGTTCACGTTGGGCTCCGAAAATGTTGACGGATTTGCACAAAACCCAACGTTTAGGCAGTGCATTGACTTTCCTTTAGCGGTACCACAATACAGGTGAAGATTTTTTAGACCAAATTGTTACTGGTGACGAAACATTGGTGGCCTACGTCACACCAGAATCGAAACAACAATCCATGGAATGGCGGCATTCATCATCACCCACAAAAGTGAAGTTTAAGCAAACAATTTCTGCCCGGAAAATCATGTGCACAGTTTTTGGGATAGAAAATGAGTATTGCTAGTGGAGTGTCTGCCTCGTAGTGAGACAATCAATGCAGCGTCTTATTCTAAGACATTGGACAATCTGCGCCGTGGAATCCAGAACAGAAGACGTGGCAAGTTGAATAAGGGTATCGTTTTGCTGCATGCCAATGCCCGCCCACATGTGGCTAAACGGACCAAATATCTCATCAAATCCTTTTAATGGGAAACTCTAGATCATCCTTCATACAGCCCTGATCTGGCGCCCAGCGACTACCATTTGTTCCTGCATTTGAAGAAACATTTGGGTGGTCAGCGTCTTCAAGACGATAACGAAGTCAAAACAGTTGTGATACAGTGGTTAACACCTCAGGCGGCAGAATTTTATGACGAGGGTATTCAAAAACTGGTGCCACGTTATGACAAGTGAAATTATATAGTAAAGTAGATTGAGGTACAGGCTTTCATGTAAAAATAAAATTATTGCAACATCTATGCACGTCTTTTTTTAAATTCCAAAACGGCACTGACTTAAAAAGCATGCCTCGTATATTATTTTTTTCACAAAAAGGTTCTTTATATTTTGAAATACCAATTTTTATTTCCATAACACGGAAAGTAAAACTGCCAAAGTAATTACTAAACATGCAATTACTTTGAACTAACCTGCAACTTTCATGCTAATTTTATAGCAAATTAGTATTTGCTATCATTTTAACCTACATTTCAATAAATCATAATGTGACAATTACCTTGTATTTATTATTATGTTCATATTGATGGTCAATATTCCCTCAATGTTTACTGTAGCGAATGTATGGTAGTGACAATGGAGTATTGTTTAAATCCCGACCATGCTGTGTGCACAGCAATGCAGTGTAACAAAGCACTGTATAATTCATAACGGACACATTAACAACGGTTCTATTTCTCACAGCTGAGCAAGTTTGGTTCAGCAGTTCATTTATACAGCGGGCACTTATGTCAACTTCAGCAATGGCACTTTATCTTCACTGTTCCTGCTGAATTCAGTACCAAGGCGGTGCACACTGATTATGCATGAAACGGAATAATATTTGAGGAAGGAAATTTAAAAACACACATTTCAGGCCTTAATTTAGGATAAATCTACAGCATTTTCCAGTTATGAGAGCCCCAGTTAGGCAGGGTGGTTCTCGTGGAATTTTAACTGCAGATCTCCCGTACACTAGTCCATGCCTTAATAACCGCGGCCACCCGTGTCGGTTCAGTGGTGTTGCCCAAGAAACCATATCAACTACTGATCAAGGAGTATGACTTCTTTTGAGGCTGGGATGGGATGGTCGAGTCCTTTAATGGGCCTGCCATTAACGAGGATAGTGCGCGTATAAAAGGATCACGCCTAGAGAAAAGTAAAAACATAGACGTAACATAAAGATTCAGTCCATGTATATTTATATTAAAGTGCAAAACATTAACTAGAAGTCCAAATATAATTAAAACATTTGATAGTGAGTGTGTGCATCTCTTTATGGACCTTGTAGTTTGGAATAAAGATCTGCGTTGAGATTTTAAAAGAAAGAGCAATACCAACTTTTAAAATCTCAAGAATATTTTATTACTGAGCTAGAAGAAAAAATATATCTCCAGAATGTACTAGAGCTGTTTTGTAGAGAAGTAGTTGAGTTGAACTGTTTGTAAAGGACTAAAGAGTAGAAAATAATCCTAAAATGTATTAAATAAATAATTTATTGTATTACATTATATTTACAATTACAATGTAAATATTTACAGAGATTCTGTATCATATTATTTAACAGTAATACATTCTGAAAATAAATCAACATAGTAATCTGCTTCAATTATTTAAAAAAATTGTTAATGTTCAATAGTAACCATAAAGGCACTTTCTGATTGATATTGCCATATTTTACTTACAGAGCAAATCTATGGAAGCAGAACCTATAGTCATTTTCCTTTTATGTGCGTACATTCTTTTAACAACTAGGCATACCAATGGTCTGGTTAAAGCCGAATGATCTGTGGTAAATCATACTGCAGAAAATTTCACTTGCCTACTCATTTATTATACACTAAAAATATATTTACTTCCAAAAATATATGTTTACTACTCGCAAAACAATATAAAGCTCTGCAAGGGGTGGTCTCTTTTCCCTACTGACTAGTTAGTGCCTCCATGATTATTAATGAAAGATGAATTAATACATCTCATGAACAAAGGACTAAAATCACTTTCTAGCCACACTTTTATTAAGTTACGGAAGGAGAAATGTTACAAGGAAATCCTCAAACCACACAAACTAGTCCATGAATGAAAACAGGTAAGTTATCCTCGTGTAATTCATAAAGAATTTTAAGGCACAAAGTAGGTTAGAGGCACAGCTAGTGATGATATGTTTTGGAATCCTTGTATATTCGAGTACATTTTAGTAAACGCAGTTAGGAAGTCTCAATCACAAATTTTTGTAAGCAGCAAGGTTTTATTTTTATTGCATTGAATTTAGTTCTCTGTACCAGAAACATCGAACAGAGACTAAGTGTAAATGAACTCCCAAAATTTATAAGAGTGTAATGTCTATTATGATGTACTTATTTATTAGAAATTACTTTTGTTAATTGTTGTTCATAAAAAAGAAGTTCTTTTACATCTCTGACTCGAGGATTGTTTTGTTTTACCACGAAAAGTCCTAAATATCGACTATCAAAGCTCATATAAAGCAGATTTTATATAGGAACTTCTCCCTCCCTCCCTTCCTCTCTCCCGACCTTGCTCCTACTCTCTCTCTCTCTCTCTCTCTCTCTCTCTCTCTCTCTCTCTCTCTCTCTCTCTCTCTCTCTCTCTCTCTCTCTCTCTCTCTGTCTTACTATTTTCTTACTTCTTTCTTTCTGTCGAACAAAATTCACATTATCTCTGTCACATGAAATATGCACTGCATTTATAGCCCAAACATAGATCGGGTATATGCATAGTTTGATTTCACTTCAGTGACCTTGGTATGCTTTCGCAGCGCGCCAGCGATGAATGACCCCTCAAAACTGCATTTAGCAACTGTTACAATATGTCAGTTGCTTCCTTCAGCTCAAGCTGTTCTTCTGAAATATTTACTGCTTTCAATTATAACGTAATTTAGGGAAAGCACCTCAATTTATTTATCAAAGAAAAATTCAATAACCGTCCTTTCAAAGCGTTACCTACTACACATGTTTAAAATAATAAGAAAAGCTCACTTTAATTGGTGCTGATATTTCCAGGCAGATGACATATGACAGTTACCTGCGAGGTGATGGCATTCCTATAGTAAATTAGTTCGAATAAGCTGTTTCGTGAAGTTTTATATAAATTAACTAAGAAAATAGCGACATTTTACAAATATTTCACATCATCTGATTGCAACTGTGCAACTTAGGACTTCCCTATTATTTCTCAAAGCCCTGTTTTATCCTAACTGTGCCATTACCTGCAGTAACTTAATGAGTACTGATAGTGTTTTAATAATTAACTTACATTAAGACAAAATTTATTCTAATGGCAATTATTTAAAAAACTCCGGTCCAAAAATAAGTACGGTATGAGAATAAATTTGAATTTTACATTTTATTATCAAATACAGATTATTACGCTTTATAGAATGAGAAAGTAACCATGGGAGAAAGTTTCATACTTGCTTTGTGCTTTTACCTTTACATAATCATGACCATTAAGGAGATATCTACTTCTACCAGTTATCTACTCCAGCAATTTACGCACAATGTCTCAAGCTGAAATTAACCTGCACAATTAACTATATCACAAAACGAGATAACGCACTCTCACTTTTTCTCGTGGTTCTCTCAGGTGCATAGTCAAATTTTAAGGTGTCTTTCTGGAATCGTTAGGAACCTCATGCTCATCTGTGCTCAACGCGGTCCAGATTTGATGTCCCTTCGGATCTCCCTTTTATTAATTTTTTTCTAGAAATTGCATAAGCAACTATGGTGCTGAGTTCCAGCGACTGAATAATGATGTGTAGTGTTTAACGCCCTTATTACTACAAGCGGCACCGCAGGCGGTGACACTGATGATACATGAGATAAAGATGGAGCACCGGTGGAATGAGATGACGGGAGAAACTGGAGATACCGGAGAAAACCCGCCCTAGCGCCGTGTTGTCCACCATAAATCTCACTCGCCTGGGATTAAACCCGGATCGCCTTGGTGAAAGCCAGCTCAGCCACGGCGCGGCCTCTCTAATGACTCAAGGACTCCCTGCCTGATTAATTCTAAAAAAAATAACTGATCATTATGATTGTAAGAACATACGAACTCCCGATAAGACAAAGGTACGTATCCAGGTCAAAGAGAATAAAACATATGAACATAGGAAAAATAATAAGGTTTATTTTAAGCAGCGAGCTGTTGATTATCACAGGCAATATCACATGGGATTTTGAACTTATCTAAAAAGTTTGCGAGTTGCAAGCGAGGAATTTGTAGTTCACGAATAGAAACCATATACTTGTAAATAACACCGTCCTAATTATAAACAATAAATGATTTATTTTTTCTCTGTGTTTAATAACAATTCGCCACATTTCGACGTGTTGTCTCAATACTGCGGAATTGAAAAATGACTCTTAACATTCAAAAGTAAAATAAAATATTAAAATCTAGAGGAGCAAGGCTACTTCCATACTTACCCTCAGTAATTAGTGTATGGTTCTGCCGGCAGGGCACTTTGTCGCTATCGTAAATTATAAAGTATGTTCAGCATGACTACAAACGTTAGAGCAAATAATACGTGAGATAGAAATGACCAAAAATGATTACGAAGTGACCGTAGGCCATTAGACCATAGCGAGCCGCAGTGTGGTTTTGAGGTATAGCCGAGGTTAAATTAAGGTAAGGGTGCTTTAAGGTACAGTGCTGTACTTAGGCCGGTACGGTCCGGTACGCCGTACCACCTAAAATTTGAACACGATGTAGCTGTACCGTCTAAATTCGTGATGGTTAGCATTAAAGAAAAAACTGTTTATTGATTTCTCTTAGCACTAAACTGCAATGGCAACAGCTTTTATATTATCCATAAAGCTTCTTGGTATAACAATGAAGGGTCAGGCGGTGCGAACCGCAATTCTTAAGTGACTTTTGGTGAGTAACAGCTAAACTTTCTTCCAGTTTAGTGAGTACCACCTAAACTTTTTTCCAGTTTGGTGAATACCACCTTATATTTTTTCATTTTGGTGAGTATAGCCTAAACATCTTTACATTGGGTACCTCCGGCCAGGCTATGACCGCCCGGAAGGGGTAGAGGGTTGCCTCATATGTCCCGGGTACTAGACTGCAGAGCTTGCAGAAGGTGTGCTAGATCACCAGGTGGCCCCACCGAGGTTTTCGGTAGTCTTCCCTGCGGGGTTGACGCGCGTAAGTGGCGTATCCACTTCCACCCGTCTTGACGTTGTAATCGATGGGGAGGGGGCTTTTTAGATTAAATGTATTTCCCCATGGAAAGATCCCTGGAGTTTTCCATTGCTCCTGGGTAGAAGCAGGCCCGGGTCCTTGGTCCGACGGCTCCAGGACTAATGGGAGTAGAACCTCTGTCGTTAAAAAAGGTACCACCTAACCATTGTTTCCAACTACAGCACTGGGTGTATACATTAACTAAATTCAAATAAGTATGATATCCGTAATTTGGCATTTGTTACCTACGCTCAACTCTCCAATGTGTGATGCGAAATCATTTCTAAATCCAACACTAGTTTCGAAGTAGAAATTTACATCTTTTTGTGTAACATACATTTAAAATTAAACATTTGGATGATTTATTGTTGGAAAACATTTTATCTAAGCAACTTAAGCTTCATAATTATATGTATGTTTATTGAAGAGCGCAGGGAGGACAAATTCTTCCATCTTTCATCAATCAAAGAATGCAGACTACGCTTTTAGTATACTAAATAATTACTATAACTATGTACATTGTCCCTTATATGGTTGACTAGCTAGTACACTAACAGTTCGTTAACCTAACTATGCCTAAAGCTTACTAACCTAATGCTGCATCCAGGGTGGGGCTGTCTTGATGTCTTTCTGCAAAAGATCTGCAGAACGATATTTGGTATTTGGAGGAGCCATTTATCAAAGGTGTTATTATCCCCAATATTACTGAACATGCTTTATTGCTATACGATAAACTCTATGCCACTGCATGACCGCAATTATTATCAAGAAAACCCGAAGAAAAGTAATACCATTTCTTATCAAAAGTGTTGGTTGCCAATACCTTCCAAATCATAGTACAGTTCTTGTGCTTATGTATGAAGATTTTTTCAAAGTTTGGCTACGGTTATTACAAAATGAAGAGCAAGTTGGCTGCTATGCAACAACCAGTTCGTTAAGGTTTCTTAGTCTACTTGTGCAAATTGAATAGGATATCCTTCGGACTTGAAACATTTTCTCGTTTCTGTCGCGTTACATGTTGGAATGTAATGGATTTACTAATTCGTGAGAACAGCGGATACATACGAATTTCCATTATCTCCACGCATGCGCAGTATTAAGAAACTGAAATAATTTCTTGAGATATCACAGTAGCGTTGCCATTTAAATCACTTCCAACTCCCAATTCCCTTTTCCATCTCTAAATTATCACTTTTAGCTAAATTAACCAGAGGGTAAGTATGCAAGTTTTACCTTAGAGCACCTGCTTATAAATCCTACTAATAAAACGTATAAGGATTGGAAAAAGTTGACGCTGCCATTTTGAACAAATGACTGCTTATCCCGAACAAGTGTTACAATAGTTACTTCGTAATCGTATCTCAATTGTTTTACTTCCAATGCCTTCTTAAACGCTATTCGTCAAAGTGCTTTATTAATGTAATATTCACAAAATTCTAATCGGAAACCCCATGTAGATCTCTAGCTTTTCACCAGCTAGAGGTATCACAGTGACAAGTGTATTTATTAAAACAATACAAACGAAACTTCTGGACGGTTGTAGTAGGTTTCTAAATTAGCTCTTTGCCCTTCGCCAGAATGTGTCTTGTACACTTAGAGATGCAACATCACTGACTGTCTCTGGAATGGTTTTATTCAACGTCTCTGGTAGAAATGTCGACGCCAGACTTGCGAGGAAAGCTAGAAACCCTAGTAAGTAGTATGGGTAGCTTATGTTGACTTCTGTGCCCTGTAATCAAATAATAGTGTATTAATTAAAACATGCAACAATAACAATGCACCAATAATTTGGCCCATATCACTGTACATATAATTTAGTCTTACATTGATTTCATAATCTCGATCAGAATATTTTCATTAAAGTGCAAGCACGATGACTACCATATCCAATGTTTGATTCGCTCTCAAAGTCTACCCACCAAAGCAATGCTATTAATAATGTGTGATACGCTTCAGTTGCATGAAGTAACATGTGTCACATATGTAGACTTCTTGAGAATGGACGAAAAGTATGTAATATATTATCTATTCTGGTTATTAGCTGTAACTACTGTGAAAGTCAAAAACCTCCGCATTGACTGAGCAGCGTTTTGCCTGTCCACGTCAACAGCGCCCGTATCCGACTATTGCTATCGTTAAAAGGCGTGGGTTAAACTATATCATATTTTTAAAATACTTTTAAAGGTTTTATTTTAAAAAATAAAATCTGCATATCTAAAAGCCTAGTTTCTGGAATCTATACCAGGCCTTATTATGCAAACTTCATTTTTAACTTTATTAATTTTTAAATCAAATTACACAAAACAATTTACAATTTTTGCAGATATAATCTACTTGCTACCTCAGCGAACTAGCTAAACCAACAGGTTACTGGATTCCAGTAACCTTAAAAACCTACTCATCTAATCTATCTAAAACAGCCTTTCCTCTACTGTACTTCTACACCAAAAACATAAATCAAATCTGCATTTCTGCTACAGCTTTAATTCTTATAACAAACTACAAAAGACTCTTTACTACAATTTTAAAAGTTCCTCTTTTGCAACTGGTATCCAAATCTTCCTTCTACTGGTATCCATCTGTTTTACTTGATTTACTTAACAACTTTATGAAAGGAGATGCTGAAGCTTGTACTGACGTTGTCTATACAGTTTCGCCATATCTTTAGGAATCCATCCATTACTTGTCGTAGATTGCGCTGTGAAATACTAAACGTTTCCTGGCGGAAATTATTTTTAATTCTTACAGGATGTATGTTTTTTTTTTTTTCACTGTTTTAAGTTATTCCAAAGATAGAAACCGCAAGCGTTTATGTCGGAGGACATAGGAGGCCACAAATATGTACTTATAATTCTGTCCTGAAACACAAATCATTGAAATACTTGTCATAGTCTTGTTGAAAAAAGGCAACATTATACTCCCTGACTATTAATTCTCTAAAAATGAATTCCAATTTGTATTCACGTACGTATGGGCGTCAACTGTTGAGTCAGGAAACAAACACAGGCAAAAAAACAGCATCAGAACTATAACTCCATATTTTTATCATGAAGGACTAGCGAGATGGTATAGGAAATCCACAGTGTTACTCAGTTTTATGCGAAGGAAAATGATACACCGTAACTAACTGATACAACTACATCTCGATAAGCGAATGAGTGACTCCGTAACCACCTCCATTACTTTAGTATTTCTAGTTACTTGCTTCCCTACTTTTAACAATTATTTGATAAGTAACTACTCTGTATTCGCTGTTTTGTAGTAATTAGTGTTTAACTAGTTTGTATCTGCATTGCGTTAATCGTTGGGCATCAGTTTCTACCCGTCCCTAATGGATATGCTGATACTATCGTACATTCAGTGAGCCATCGTAGCTGGCGTTTTGTTCACGCTGTGGTCGCTAGATGTTGCTGAATTCACACAAGTACGTTTTTGGAAACTCTGAGCTATTGTACATGCAAAAGTGTAGGAAATATTCATAAAAGATAAATACCTTGAGGATTAATCTGCATAAATACTCACCAGGTATAAAACATATGGAGCGACAGCACTGAGCACGTTGCCTGAAAGATTGGCGAGGGAGATTCCAGTCTGCCTCAAGGATGTTGGGAATATCTCCATGGCCTGCAGGTAGCACACAAAGTAGGCCACGGTAATAGCACACTTGGCCGCCACAACCAGAACACTCGCCAATATTGGCATATCTGCACAAAAATTTACAAAGTTTCCTTTATTTCACTGCTGCAAAGACTGCAAAAATAACGAGATTTGATCATCTGTGAATCAATGTTCAAGCTCCAATGCTGAATTTCAGAAATTGCTATATGCTGACTTTAAAATTACTTCCTCTTTGCATACATTTGAGAAGGTAAGAGTGTTGGAAAATTCAAGCCAATAAAAAGGAATATCTCGGATACGATAAGCTTCACGAAAGGGTGTATTTTGTAGCCGCAGTCAGTATCAGACAGCAATTAGGAGGCAACAAATTAATAGAAATCTCGATACTGAAGAAAGGAATATTATTTAATAAAAATGCTTTGATAAACCAATATATAAAGAAATATTATTATATTACTATGAAATTAGAATGGTTAGGATGATGAATAAAACAGCGGTTTAGTTAAAGAATGAGGAAGAAAGAACATAATTTAATATAGCAAGGCATGTCAGCATCAAGGCAAGGTAGGAAGAATACTCGGGTAAAATCTACACGCTGTAAGCGACAGGAAAGAGGACCGTTATCTTCTTTGTGTCAGAAAGGGTTGAACGTCTTAGAACTATAGATAGCTAGTACCAAGGAATGCATGGAGATAAAAAGACTTTCAGGGTGCGATGAGGCATGAAGGCCAGAAGGTCTTAGTTTACTGATGTGATAACGATGTATACCGTTACAAAGAGCCCAGGGTAGGCGTGTCCGAACTCAGGGTAGGCGTTAAGTAAATGAGTTAGATGAGTTTTGGAAACCAATGAAAAATAAATCGAAATAAATCAGAAACCAATAATAATGTAAGATTTGAAAAATGGAGAGGAGGGTGAGCTATTTTGGTCATGTGATAAGTGAGAGTGGGGAGCAGAATTAGGTTCGAACTGAATCGCGAAGTCAAGGAAAAGTTACTTGCTATACCGACCTTCAAGAGGTGAGACGTGTTAGTGTCGGTCGGGAGAAAAAAATGTAATATCTTAGTAAAAGTTACTTGCTACATCATACTTGAAGACGTCAGACGTGTTGGTCAGGAGAAGATGTAATACATTGATAGAATTTAATTGGAAGTGGTCACCGTTACAACTAAGTCTTAATGAAACAAACACACTACAAGATAATTAAACAAAATTTCACAGTCATCTGAGAATTATTGATTCTACTGGGCAACCAACATCTACAAACCCATTTTCCTATAACCATTCACCTGAGAAGAGAACTCATAGCTCCAAATTTCAACCACAAGAACCCAAACAATTTGTATAAGATGCGGTTTTGCAACTCAATGGCACTGAAGTATACCGCAATTTGATATATTTGTGTGCTTTAATCGTATCTGAAAATTTCTATCTCCTACAGTTTATCAGTTATGTAAAGTAAGAATCCAAAAGTTGGAATGGAGAGGACTTCAGAGGTTTGCCAGAAAATTGAAGATATACATTTAGTTCATAGTGAAAGATTACAAGTATGTGATAACCGAGTCAGAATCCTAGACCTCTTACTGAGAGATCCAAAATTTCTAAAAGTGTCCATATAAAGAACAGTTTGGGATGAGTGTATTTTTTTAAAGAAAAAAGGAATCCTGTTTCATCCTAGTAAGGTGTTGAACTAAATTACCAAATATTGTTATCAACTGAATTTTCGTTTTTGAGTTACTCTCACAGACATCGTGCATTCACACACACGCGCGCGCGCCTCGGTATCGTGGTGGTAGGGTGTCCTCCTCACGTTCAAGAGGTCCCGAGTTCGAATCTCGGTCAGGGTCAGTCATTTGAATAAGGTTTCTCCAGGGTTTTCCCTTATCCTGAAAAACGAATTTCGGGTAACTCTAAGCTCTATGGACCCTGGGGTCATTTGAGCATCACTTCACCCATTCCATTCATCATCCTATATGACTTAACGTTGGAGGACGTAAATTACAACAACAAAACACACAGACAGATATACCTACATAATACAAAGGTTTTATTTTTTTGAGTCTTGGGGCCTCATAATCAATTTATAGTGCATTTTATTAGAATTCAGTATCTCCTCCTTTATAAAAGTAAGTGAGTAAGTAAACGGTTTAACAACTTCATTATTGCACTAAAGGTACACAAAATAACTCCTATCTGCACTGTAGTTATGTACTCGCATCCACCTACTTGTATAGTCTTTTTACATAATTGAATCGATCATTCAAACTCAATTATATTAAGTGTTCCTTTACAGTTTGAAAAGAAAAGTCCTAGCACCGAAATTAAACTAAAATTCATTAGATGGAACAAACTATTTCGCAGTTTGTGTTCAAAGTTTGCACCATTTCGAGTGCTGCATTTACAAAATGTTCTATAAACACTTGGTAAATTGGTAGCCTGGAAATGTATTGCTCGACTACTTAAAAATGTTTAGAATGCTAAGTCGTATAACTATTACACAAAATAAAAATTAATATGTATGCAAATTCTCAATTAAAAATACATTGGATGGAATAAGATTGCGTAAAGATGCTAAACTACCGACAGAAGAAAGAAGAATTGGCAGATAAAAGACCAAGATGAGCAGAACGCTCTGATAGTGGTTTAAAAAGCCAAAATAGAAAGAAATGGAAGTAATAAATGGCAAGGCATCTTCAGGTATGTTCAGGCTTCAAAACCAGCTTAAATAAAAAATATGAATTAAAATGCTTACATCACTCAGCAATGCTTTGCCTGACTTAATCAGTTGTGTATATTCTTTTTTATGTATCAGCACAATTTATTAAAATTCAGAAAATAATTTAAGCGATTTACTTTCGTTAGGGATAGATGTAAAAGGTTAACTCACCACGTATGCACAGGCCCATTAAAGAGAAGGTGACAGAAACTATTAAACTAGCACACACGTAGGTGACTCGGCGACCAGCGCGGTCAGCTAACCACTGTGCCAGCAAACTTGCAGGAAATTCTGCACAGGCCTGCCAGAAGAAATTAAGAAAAGGATTGCCTGCCAGATTGGTAACGTTTATCAGCAGTATGTAGTAAGTCATGGAGTTACTTGCCCTGGAAAGAATAAGAAAAACTATGTCTTATTTGGTCCTAGAGAGAACTTAAGTAAGAAACCAAGCCTTATTTTTAAAGATATGCAGTATAATTGAATGTTTGACTAACAAGAGAATAATGAAATTTCGTTTTATGTGGCTTTTAAGATGAGTTCCATATTTCCTTTTATGATAAAAGTTGAAATATTAATCCCCATTTCTCATAGTCAGGCCATAGGCTCAGTGTGAAGTACCCTGCGGTTGACTTTATCCATCTAAGTTCTAATTTGTACTGCTGAGGTATGCCCTTGCCCTCATGAAACCTCTGGTACCTAACTTACCAACAGAAGATAATTAACAACGTGTTAATCGCGACATATGAACCACTGGTAAATAACAAAACACTCTTCGTCAAGCCGCTATGGGAGTCCAGTCGGGTCACTGTCTTTCTGCTAGCCAGGGCTTCTCCAGAACCTTCAGGAAGCGGCCGACCTGCCATGTTGACCATAACTCTGGAACATCTCATCGGCTGTCCAGTACTTAGTAGCCATCGTGGAGATTCCAGGAACCTCCTGTTGAAACAAAACAAAGTTAAGTTTGTGAGATTTCCGGTAAGATTAGTTTAAATTCTTAGTATTTTATACACTTATGTATAGTAAGCGTGGCAGATCTGATGAGCATATCCTGTGTGCAGTTATATTCAAAATGTTTCATTAAGTAGACACTTTTTAATTTTTTCCCAGCTTCAAATCCGATAAGGCTATTCAACCTGACCAGTTGGTATTCCTCGCTCACTACGCCATACTTAAGTGAACTGTTTAAGAATTCAGCTACGCTCTTTCTTTTGTTTCATTACCATCTTCTCTACCTTCCTGGTTTGAGTTAATAACTATGTGATAGTTTATTTTCTGTAGTAGTTAGCCAGATCTGTATTGACATTTGAATCTAAACGTCTTTCCTTGTCTTTGAACAAGGGGGGGGAGGTTTAAATCCTAAAGGAGGAAGACATTCAAGTAAAGAATGGAGTAACAAAAATATTCGAAGATACGTGTAACAACAATGGAAAGTAGATTCAATACAGCTTTTCTATACTGGCAACAGAATACGGAGCTAGTTTCACAGAGTTTCAGTAGGTGAAGATGAAAATCAAAACTGGCTCCTCCTGAATTTGTTCCTTAATTTTGACGACTTCAATTGACAAAGATATTATTAACCCATATTCTGACATGCCCAAACAGCCACAGGGTTAAACATAATCCTTTACATTAATTTCCTTCAGCAACAGTTCCAGGTCGAGAATCGAAATGCAGTTTCGATTTCCAAAGACAAATCCCTTCTGAATCTCGTGGAATGATCATACAAGTCAATGTGTCTCAGATCATATTCAACGATACGTTCCTGTTTACTCATTCTAGTGCTACCAATTCCATTTGCCATCATCAAGAACATTATATATCCTATAAACTATTCTTGCAATTTCGCAGACCTCATTGTAACTTTAGAATTTTCTCATGAAACTTGGAAAACTGTACTATTTTAGGGTCAGTTATGCTTAATGACTGGTAATGGTAATGTTTCTAATGTTTGCTAACGTCGGTTATAAAAGGAAAGCATCAAATTAACTTACGTTGCTCGAAAATTAGCTTATCACTGTTGGTTACATTATAATACATATAATACTGGTTCGAATTGCCTACTGGTTGATCAGCAGTCAAAGTTTCTCAGGAATGTTCAAGAACCTTTTCTAGTTAACCTAACACGAAAGAACAGAGCAAAGGTCACTAAATAGGGAAGCAACAAGATCGTAAGAAGCTTTACTGATATTTTTGATGTGAGAAAGAAATATGTATGACTGGAATCGTGGTGAGTTTATGTAAACCAGGTCTCTGTAGACAGTTTTAGAAATAAGAACTGCTATAATGGTCTCTACACTTCAAAACAATTGATAGAAAAACGTTACTATTTTCTAAATTGCAGTAACATTCTGCCAATGACATTTGGAATTTAAATTATAAAGTTGTATAATGTATATGTTTTAAATATTTGGATACCTCTCTTGAACTGCTTAAATTTATATTAATTCAGTTTTAGATGAACCTTCGTAAGAGCCATTTCAAAAAAGTATTTTGGTAGTACTGACAAAAACATTATAGTGACCGTGACCTTTAGAACGAGGCTGTTTGATACTTGAGTTAAAGATGTGAAGAATAATTTCACGAAAACGCGATCCACATCAATTAATAAGAAAACTTTCATCACTTTCTGATAAGATAAGCGAAGTTTTATGTTACAAATTATTATATTTGTATATATTTGTTGCTTCACTGTAATAGTTTCATATTTTACTCTTATATTTATAATTGAATGGTTTTGTGGGAATTTATTTTTTGTTGTTATTGCTGTTTTGCTTCCCTTTGTCTATACATGCATCTATAGAAGGCATTTGATTATATTTCAGTTATTTAGCTTAGACAAAAACCATAATAGAGTTTATCACAAGCAGAGCTTCCTTATAAAACACCTGAGGTACGTCATTTTGCAAATGTTCTAATTGGGAACGTTTACTGAGACTTCCTCCAAAGGTTAGTGATAGAGCATTATCATAGTCAAAACATAATACCTGTAGGCATAAACCAGCAGTAAGACTGCAGGAACAAGGGGAGCCAACATGAAATGTACCCAGTATCCGGAGAACATCCAAGCGATTAGAGGTATCGTAGAAAGTCCCAAACTCCAACCAGCCGACTGCAGGAACACGACATAGCCACGATCCTGCACCTTGGTACTGCCTTCGAATCCTGAAAATTGACGGTGTTACTGTTGAGATTCGATAAAAAAAATAGTTGGTTCTTTTATTTTGTATTAAATCTTGAAAATAATAATTGAACTGCAAGTTTATTTAAACTATTCACAGGCTTATTGGATGAATATACTCTACTTTTGCGATACCATTCCTTATGATAATGATAATAGCAATAGTAGTTTAGCGAATCTCTGGCGGATCATGGGACACAACATTCTGGTATTTCCACTGCTTGGTCACGTGTGGATTCATTTAAAAACCACTGTATATTCAAGGTTTACACATGTGCGGAAACCTTTTTCCGCATTTTGAAAAGGCTATCAGCAGATACTAAGCAACACAGCGATAATTCTACTCTTAGAACCTGTGTTAGATTACGGAATGCACTTTAGCTAAACATGTAAGTGAAAGCCTTGAGTTGACCTTTCATGTTTGCCACAGAAAAACTCGGAAACCAAATGAAAATGCCCATGTGTTTACCTAACTTTTCTCTTAACTTTGTCACGTGTATCAATTCTAATGATTATTAACACTCCCGATTACGTAAGAGCGTCACTAGGTTACTCAGGGCATAAACGAGGGGTTTGTTATTTCTTGACATAGTTTGCATTGATGGTTATACACTTGGTCCAGCGATGTCCCAGCTTTTTCATCGCTTCGGAAGAACAGATTCCTTCAAGGTCTGCAAAACACTAGTTGACGGTGACCATCAATTCTTCATTTAATGAAAATTTCTTACCACCAAGTGGTAACAGGAAGAAGTCAGTTGGTGCTATGTTTGGTGAATAACGTTGATGAGGAACGTTATGCACTTACGCCACTGCGATTGCTGATGTGTCGTATGATTCAGTATCCAGATGAAAGAGCACTATTTGCGTTTCAATTTCGGTCTCTTTTAAGTCAACTCATGTTGTAAACAATCCAACAATGAAGCATAATAGGCCTCAGTTATGGTTCTGCCTTTTTCCATTTAATCTATGAGGATTATTCCTTCAGAATTCCAAAAAACAGTGGCTGTCACCTTACCAGGTCCTTACCTTCTTTGGTGCACTTTCACTAGACTTTGTCCATTGCTTTGACTGCTGTTTTGACTCTGGTGTGTAATGATGGATCCAGGTTTCATCCGTGGTCACAACAGACGCAAAAAGTCATGTGGATTGCGGTTAAACATTGCCAGACATTAGGTAGAATTGTTCTTCCGGATGCGCTTTTGGTCGACTATGAGTAATAATGGCACCCATCAAGCATACAACCTTTTTATTGCCAATTTTTCATACATGATATTGTACACTCGCTCAGTTGAGATACCTAAGGTCCCACCAATCTCACGAATTTTTATTCGCGATCTTGCATTAGCAGATCGTGAACATTTTCAGTACCGTCTTGTGTGGTGACCTCGATTGGGCGACCAGAAGTGCATCTTCGGTGCTATTACATCATTAAATTCATTGACTCAAAAGCAAATGGCCTTCAATGTTGGTGCAGAGACCGCGTGAACTTTACCCAATTAGTAATGTCAAAAGTTTAGCCTCGGAAGAACAAATATAGTAGAAGAGGAAAGTACATATAGGAATTTTACGTATATAAAAACTTTAAGCAACCAAAAGAGTGTGTTTAAACGTCAATGGAAATAAATTATTGCTTAAAATAATTTCTTCAGAGAGCAGTGTGATAACAAGCATATTGAAGAAAACAAGGGAAAAACCGGGAAACGGAGTTTCTAGAGAAACGACTTAGTGTCTTTTCTCAATACGACATTACACTTTTAAAAAAAAAACAGTATTTGTTAGCACCTACAAGAAATTCAACAGTAATATAACATCTGAAAACGTTTATCTCGATAAATTTGAAGATGGAGGAATAATCGTTTGTTACAATGTCTATATATATAATGGCAGAGAAAGTAATATGCACGAGTGCAACAAATTAGATTTCGTTTTTAATATTGCTTATTATAATTTTCTAATTATTGTATTAGTTTCAGTGAATTTAATAATCTATTAACCATTATTTAGATCATCTTTGACACTAAGCAATAAAGCTTTGAAAATAAGGGCCATGTCGTCTTAAAAGAAATAAATACTTGACGAAATAAAATCAGTTGTTTTTTTCCCTTTCTTTTTTAATTTACGTACTTTAACTATTTAAGTCGTATCGCACGATGAATGCAATGAATGAAATGATATTCAAATGGATCCAGGATCCAGCTTAGAGTTACCCGACATTCTTCTTTTAGGATAGGGGAAAACCCCGCAAAACACTTGTTCAGGTAACTCACCCTGACCGAGATTCAAACTCGGGACCTCTTGAACGTGAGGCAGACACGCTACCATCTACGCTACCGAGGCGGGCTTTATTTTTTGTTTCAATTTTACGTCCTCCAAAATTAAGTCATACGGACGATGAATGAAATGGGTATAATAATGCTCAAATGAGCCTAGGGACCATAGAGCTTAGAGTTTCCTGATGTTCATCTAAATGTTCTTTGATAGTAATAGTAAATATTGTATTTAGCTCTGTTATTTGGTTTGCTTTAAACAAAAGACTAAGATATTCTGCACTCGGGTAGGTCTGTTGCAATACTGATAGTAAACATTTGTCTGTGTGTGTACCAGACAGATGATCAGGTAGATAGTGGTTAAATAGCGTTAAGTCTGAAGGTGGGAGTAGTGCTGTCTCCTAGAGTTTCCTTAAAACACTGGTAATGGTCTTGCCGTTCCATATTTGAACATTTAGGATTTAAGATTTTAGAATCAATTGAGCAGCTAATGCTGTAATAACCGCTCGATTAAAAAACAACTGAGTTACACTGGAAATGGGTAGCGAGATAATTGTGTATTTTCCTCTATGTTCAGTTGTTTTACTTCGATAATCTCTTATTCGCTTCCTGAGCAAGGAAGCATGTGTTATCAGCATTTCCGGTTCGTTCTTTCTATAAACACCAATTTTTAACTATTAGTGTAGTTTAAATTCATATTTTACAGCTATAAATGTGTATAATATTTCGGATGTTTTTCTAAGAAAGTTGATACAGTTCAAACATTGCACTTATAATAATGGATATGTAATAAAAGTTAAAAAATGTGAACCAAATATAGTCTGTAAAAGCTAATAGACTTCTTTTAACAGTTTGGTTTGCTAAAGAAATAATAAATGTTTTTACTAAATAAAATTACAAAGTTAATCTAATTTGCTCATCTAGTTTTGGGAATCGATAGAAGTAAAACTGTCAAAGATGCAGCAGAACTGCTTATATAAATGGGGAGAATAACTCTCTAAGTTGAGATTGGTAAGAGACACTATGACATAGCTGCAAATTTGTCTGCTAGAAGGTGATCAAAGTAAATGCATGTATTTAATCACTGGTGCACGTAAAGCTATCAGCCTGTTACCATTTTCTAAATATGAGTTGGTTGCACATAACAATAGCCTACCACAGTCAGAACAAATTATGCATGGTACAAAATGTGTGAAGTGACTGGCTATTTGTGTGGTTTAAAACGAGAAAGGTAATTGAAAATGTTGCTTGACAGCGTAGAGTGGTAGTGGGAGAACATTTGTGGGAACCTTAAAAGGTTGATACATCACGTCATTCTAGGAATTGCACATTATAGTAACTATGTTTGTGTCGTCTTTGTGGTTTAGTACAGTTGTGAGAGCAGATCTTGTATGCAGTTGTGCATACACCAAGAGAATACTTCCAGGGTGTTCAAGGGGTACTCTTTCTACTCACATAGAAAAGTTGACTGTTCTATTTTCCCCCGAAACAATGGAAGAACTTCGGATTTTCTTGTACATCAATTATTGTTCCCTACTTATAAAATGTTCAAACAATAGTAATCCAGTTCAATCTCGTATTGGCAGATAAGGGCCATGGAATGTATAAAGTTTACCTAATCTTGTAAGGTGATACCGAAATTAAGGTTTGCCATAAGTAAAGAATCATGATGGATGTCAAAGGAATGTTGGTTCTTTGTTAGAAAACGTGCAAGGCCAGTTGAGTCGAATAGCAGTTTGGGGGAAAGTTGTTATAACAAAAGCAATGTAAGAAACAGTGTCCTTAGCAGTTTTATAAAGGGGCTCACTTGACTTGTATGAATAGGGTATTCTTTGAACCATTCATAATGGCATGACAAAACAGCCACAAAGAGATTTTTGGTTGAAAAGGAGTTTCCTGAAAGTGAAAGTTGCAGATACACCCACGCACATCTGTGCTCATTCAGACAGTCTTCGGCGTGGAGCCGATTAGAGCGGCCCTAGGCGTGAGGGCGAGTAGGGCAGTCATCTTGTTCTGTCTTGGATATTTGTCGGTTCATATATACGTGAGGAACGAATAAAGTTTATCGAGTAATAAAGATTCAGCTGTCAGTAACTCTAAACAGGGCTGTATGGTAACCCTTGGTGGGCAACTTCAATTTCGATGTTCTAAAAAAAAAAAGAAAACAGTAAATAAATAAGTTGGAAACGCGCATTCCAGTGTCATTAAAATCTCCTTCTCACACACATCCACACATACCCTGTGAGAAACCTCACTCATTGTTTTACCCTGAGCCACACATTATAATAGCTTCAAAGTAGCATCAACGTGGAACCCTTGTCAAACATTATTGTTGCTTCAAATTGGCGTCCCAACGTGGAATTGTGTGTCACCCATAAACATTATTGCTTCAAAGGTTTTAATTAACTCAGGTAGTTGGAGTGAAGGAAAGAGGTAGGTTTTGTTCCTCAACACTCGTGTACGTGTGTACGACGTGTTATGTCCTCCAAAGTTATATGAAATAACTCAATTGCCCATGAATGAAATGGGTGAAACGAGGCTCCAATGAGCCCAGGGTGCATAGAGCTTTATTATCCGACATTCATCTTACGGGATAAGAGAAAATCCGTGGAAAACTAGTCATCTCACACCGACGTTGGAACTCGGAACCTCTTGTTCATGAGATAGACAGAGACACGCTACAGAGACACACTTCAGGACTCAATGTTTCTGGGAGAATTATAGAAGAGTTCATAGCAAACCATGCTCCCTTATTTCAAGTAAAACTTCTGGAAAACTTAAGCAAATCATGGTGGCAAAGATTTGCTTGAGTGCCAGAAAACTATGTTCCCTGTGAAATTTACTAATCCTACCATTAATCCTTAAGCTGAAACATTTTCTGTTTGTTCAAGTTTTCCAGAGAAACTGGGTTAGAAGAACAAAGCTGGTTATACTTTCAGCTTCCATTAAATCACAGAAAGTATAATTGTAGGCTGTAAAAATTAGGTCCTTCAAGATTAATAGATTACCTAATTACAGAGAATTTAAATAATTCGGACATACATATCTGGCTTTCCGAAAAATTGTACCTTTATTTCTGACGCTATTTAAATTAGGTAATAGAAGAGAAATGAAATGGATGTTTTAAACAAAAGTTTCGCTGATGCTTATGTAGAAAGGGAGTGCATATGTAAAATAAGGGTAGTATGAGAAGACTGATTATTGATTCAAAGCCCCTTCGCTCCCCAGTAAATATCTTTGTATGGCTTTCTTTTGGTAGCGAAGTAAAGTCAGTGATCTCATGTCAATATACGGCACCTAAAACAGCCTCCAGTCATTTTTGTTTATGAGGTAGACTAAGTGACAAAGTGTACAATATAAAATCTTACACATTGAAGGAAGTCGAATAAAGAAATTAAAAATTCAGGAGTGTTATATTCACTGCACTATAATTACTCACCTGTATTGGTTGCAGCAAACATTATGGAGGCGGTCATGCCATTGCCAGCCGCGCAGGTGACCAGAAAGAGAGGGTACAGCGATACTGACATCACTGCAAGTACCCGTGAACAGACGAGGATTCCAAAAGTCAGCAGGAATACGGGCCTTCGACCCAATCTGAAACATTAGCTGGGGTTAGTTCACAGATATTGTTTTCAAGTGAAGCCGTATTATCATTTCATTAGAAGCTCTAGAAATGGCATTTGTATAACAGGGGGAACACCATGAGGGCCCAGCATATCGATCTCTGGTCTCTTTTGTCCTTCCCTTAAGTGTTCGTATCCCTTGATCCTAATCTTTTCAGGAAGACTAACGTGTTTCCATTAATTGTCTAACATTCATTAAATGTGGAAAATGCTTTAAGAAGTGTAAAATATTACAGTTTTGTCTATTGCTTAGCCTGCCTTTGATGAAGCTGTTCTCTACATTTTACCATATGAGAATTCTACGCTTGCCTTGGTCATCTTAAATGTACTTAGGGGCGTAATGTCATCGACAAATGTCGAATACTTCATCCCTTACATGGACAGCTGAGGTCCTTGACTCCCTGCCTAACCGAGCCATAAGAAACGCCCACTCCTGATTGTGGCCAGCTGAGGTGTTCTGGTCAATGCCCTATACACCGATAGGTCTCGACACCAACACCAGTTTATAAATACATATTTTGTATTTTAAGATGCTCCACGCTTTCCCAGACTAGCTTTGTTTTGTACATGGGGCATCTAAGTATTATTAAAAAAACTTGGCTCTTTAGAGATATAGATACATCCCCAATGCATAGATCTACGTTTGGACGCGTACCCTATTAACTATGGGGAATTGGTTTCCCTGCACTGCGTTGTTCTATCTCCACTTTGTTTCTGAAGAATTTGATAGGCTGTTAAAATACCAGAAGTTCTATATACTAATCACTAATGTCATTACCATTTTAAAATAATTTACACCTAAATGACTAACTTCTGAGGAAAATATCTTGTAGAGGTAACTTATACTTATTTCTTTGACTTTCCTGCACTTAGTTTACATTACTCACTCTTTAAAAGTACATAGCATGCACCATGAATCTTTCAGAATAATTATAATTTGTTTATGAGAAAAAGTCACAATATCTGAAGTAGAGTCAAAGAAATTAGGTGACAAAAACGTTTTCAGTTTACCTGTCTGCCATGTTGCCAAACAGAAAGACACCTATACCCTCGGCTACCATGTTTGCAGAAAATACATTATTTACTCTCAGTCTTGATCTGCACACCCAGGATTCCTGAGTTGGAATTGTTTGACGAAACCACTGTCGATCGAATTCCCATCCGTATTGACATTCTGCAACACAAACAACTAATTAAAAGCAAACTTAATATATTCGTAAATCTATATTATATATCTGACTGTGTCCATCTTTTAATAGTGACTTCACTAAGTTCACTGTCTGTTCCCAGGATAAATTATGTTTCCTGTCGCTTGACTTCTGCTTAATGTGTAGTGGTCTAATGAAATATGCCCGAAAAGGCTTCTCCTTCGACCCGCTTCACTCGCAGAGGAGTTGAACACAAGGCCACTCTAATCTCTCACAGAAGTAGTGGGTGGCAGTAAATGACTTCGAATTCTACCATATTTTATTATGTATTTACGTGAGAGTTAGAAGATATGGACATTTACTATTTAGTTCCTTCAGAATTTGAAAAAAAAAAAAAAAACAGTTCGTCTGCGTTTAATGACAACCAAATTAGGCGATATTTATTAAGGACATCTTTATGTCCCTTTTTGTGGGGTACTGTAATCATAGATAC
Organism: Mantis religiosa; assembly: GCA_030765055.1. Lineage (NCBI taxonomy): Eukaryota > Metazoa > Arthropoda > Insecta > Mantodea > Mantidae > Mantis > Mantis religiosa. The sequence goes on along the minus strand of CM060958.1, from coordinate 41,155,456 downwards.
TTTCTTCCCACTACAGTGGGACTTTCTCTTGGCTGATAAAATTATCAAAATTTGGTGAAATAATGATTCCGGGCTACTCGATACGGAGATAAGTAGACGAAGCAATGGTATATGTAGAATTTCAGTGATCAGTGAAATTAATTGCTCTTTCAGACTAGCCGTGTGTAGGACGCATTGTAAAAGCGTAGAGACAGACTGAAAAATTCAATGCAATAGCCGGGATTTGAACCACGGATCTTCTGATTTCCGTCCAGCCGCTCTAATCGTAGAGCTACTATGGCCGACATGACATTAAATTCTCCAAATGAGTCGTGTTTTTTCCGGTAAACCACTAAGACTTCTCATAAATACATTAGACAACTACCTTAATGGCGACTTACTATGTTGTAGGTACTTTAAGGCCCGAGCTTGATAGTTCGGATCACTATTAAGGACAATTAATGGAAATTAATTGTTCTTTCACGCTAGTCGTGTGTAGGACATACGCTCTAAATCATGACTTAGAGCGGCTGGACGGAGACCAGAAGATCCGTGGTTCAAATCCCGGCTATGGCATTGAATTTTTCAGTCTAACTCTACCCTTTCAGTGATCAGTGTTTAATAACGAATACTGTTAGAGATATTTGCACAAAAAATTGATATCTGGTACATTAATATATTTACTAGCTGATGTTTTGTCTACGGTCGTAACTGCGACAAAAATGAACAGCATCTGTCAGTATAGATCATCCGGTTGCCTTCCGGTGTTCATACATCAATACCTCAACTGCTGTCCTTCACAAGACCCTGCTATGCACTCTCGGGGTAAATAGAAACATATGACTGATATCTACTTGGAGCTACTAACCATCCTAAAAACATAATGACCTTAACTGAAAACGTAGTCTGAATATTATACAAATGGTGATTAACGGTATAACTACGCTAAGGTACAGAAAAACACGATACAATGTGTCAAAGCTAAACTGAAACAAACCTACCCAGAAATGTAGCAACAAGCAATCTATTAGTGCAGTGTCAAAGTGGAGTAATGTGAATATATTCAACTCCAAATAGGTACCCAGCTTATGTGTGGTCCTTCAAAATATTAATATTGACTTTATTTTTTTTATTACTATGCATACCTTCTAATAAAATGTTTGACTGTTTTAACAATATTAAAATGTCTTCGATATAACTTTCAAAGTTACATAAAATCCATTACAAGATGTGCCACTTAATATTGGATAAATTATACATTACAATGTGACGAATGTTTGAAGATCTTCTGTCTTAACACGGTTATAAATATACTCGGGATTTCTTTCTAAGTCTCTTAATGTCGCTCAAATTCCTAATTAATAACTTATTTTACAATTATGGTATGTACAGCAATGGCAGTGAAAATAAGTTTATGGTATCATCAAACGTTCCAAGGAGTAGTCAATGCAAACTACAGGAACCCGAATACGAATATAAATACATCAGCTTGATATATATATATATATGTAAACAATAATTAGAACTCACCTATTTCTTGGGAACCAATCTTCTCCCCTGTATGTGATACGTTGAACATCTTACATTTGCTGAAAGCTGAACTCCCTCCTGTGGCGACATCTCTGTAAGGAAACAAAACACTCAGAGCATAAGCTTACAGCAAATGCCAAAGAGGGTTTTATGTATAGAGTTAATATATCCAGTGTTTGGTGGAGCACGGATATTTCCCCGAGAAAGAATAACGTCTCGCTGGCTGGTGGAGGTGCCAGGTGAGTCAGTTGGAACGTAGGGACTGTTTACACTGTGTATCAGTGCACATTTTTTTTTATTAATTTATATGCGCGAAAATAAATCTTTGTTAACTATGAACCATTAAGTGTTTGAACATATCTATGATAAATACGTGAAAACTATACTGCAGACACTACTCAAAGATTTGTTGCAAATTAAAAAAAGAACACACACAGACATACAGGATCTCTGAATGATAGGAAAGGCGTTACTGGAGCAATGTTATTCATTTATTTCAATGTTATCTGAAAAGGTTTCCGAAGCCAAAGCTCATTTTAGGGAGCAGTATAAAAATATATAAAATGATGGCAAGCAAACAGCCATTGACAGAATTTATAACACATTCTTATAGGAAATAATTACTGTACTAAAATAAAATATATAAAACAAATATATTATTATTATTATTATTATTATTATTATTATTATTATTATTATTATTATTATTATTATTATTATTATTATTATTATTATTATTATTATTATTATTATTATTATTATTATTATTATTATTATTATTATTATTATTATTATTATTATTATTATTATTATTATTATTATTATTATTATTATTATTATTATTATTATTATTATTATTATTATTATTATTATTATTATTATTATTATTATTATTATTATTATTATTATTATTATTATTATTATTATTATTATTATTATTATTATTATTATTATTATTATTATTATTATTATTATTATTATTATTATTATTATTATTATTATTATTATTATTATTATTATTATTATTATTATTATTATTATTATTATTATTTTTATTATTATTATTTTTATTATTATTATTATTATTATTATTATTATTATTATTATTATTATTTTTATTATTATTATTATTTTTATTATTATTATTATTATTATTATTATTATTATTATTATTATTATTATTATTATTATTATTATTATTATTATTATTATTATTATTATTATTATTATTATTATTATTATTATTATTATTATTATTATTATTATTATTATTATTATTATTATTATTATTATTATTATTATTATTATTATTATTATTATTATTATTATTATTATTATTATTATTATTATTATTATTATTATTATTATTATTATTATTATTATTATTATTATTACTTTCTTTTCAAAGGGTCTATATCTCGTTAAATGTTGTGTATACCAAGCGAGATGGTCGCGCAATAGCGGTGAGGCTCGTATTCGAACCTCGATTCTCGGGTTCGATTACTGGTGGCCGCTAACTATAACCATTGGCCATGCCGTAGTTTTCCCTTGATCAGCAAGACGAATGCTGATGCTACCCAGTCTACACCGGAGCTGTGTGTGTTCAATGACGGGTAGATGGCACTCAAATTTGCGATTTGGAACAATTTCATTGTCTCAGAGAGAGGTCAATAGAAACTTCAGGTGGAGCTTTTCCCTCTTCCAACAGAAAATTCTTGAGTCACATTTCTAAGGCTCGTCCTATCGATTGCCTCCCGTCTGATGTTCAATATAGTAACCGTTAAAAATCCTACAAATCTCTGCTGCCGCATTGACTGTTCGTACAGCTCTACGTCTCCAGTGGGTCCTTCAGCTCATCCGTTCCTCCCAGGGGTGTACACACAAAAGATCTAATTTTTGTTTGAGAACTATGTCTATACCTCAGTCAGATAATTCACTTACCCCTAAATTTTGTGGGCATAATGCGCTTTATGTTCATAATACGAGTGAGTGAGTGTGTAGTGTTTTAGGGCCCGTCGACAACAAGGTCATTTGGGCCCGTCAGAATACCAGTGCGTTGTGAAGCAAACCGTATAGTTTTAGATTTCATACATGCATTACCTTAAGCCCATATCAACTGCAAATAATCTATACAGAATGAAGCAACACGTCAACGAAAACTGCCCATTCCAGTTATATATGAAGAAACGTCCACAAGCGGATGTGCATTATCGTTTTCCTGCAGGAAGCCACATGAGGTAACAGTTCAGTGTCGTTATCACACCGTTCTTATCATGGTGTTATCAAAACAAACTCAGCAGTATACGTAAAACGCCAAGATATATTGCTAGATTTTCTTTTTAATTTACGTCCTACAACGTTAAGTCATATCGGACGAAATGGGTGAAATGATGCTCAAATGAGTCCAGAATCCATAGAGTTTAGAGTTATCCGACATTTATCTAACAGGATAATCGAAAACCCCAGAATAACTTTATTCAGAGAAGTCACCCTGACCAAGATTCGAACTCGAGATCATTTGAAGTGAGGCAGACGTTACGCTACGCTACAGAGTCGGGCAATGCAAGTTCAAAGGTTAATGTTGCTTTTCTCGCCAGTTCGTGCTGATGTATAAAAGGAAACATCCAAGAAAGGGAAACTTCTAGTTGTGGGAATTTTATTGACAAATCTGCCATAAACGAACATTTGGAAGGAAAACATGGCTAAGAAGAGCAAAACACAGTGAAAATAACTAAAAATATTACGACCATTTTTTACCAAATCCATGAAGATTGGGCCCGCATGGGTAGTGTGGTGGTAGCGTGTCCGCCTTACGTTCAAGAGGTCTCGCGTTCGAATCTCGGTCAGGGTGAGTTACCTGGATAAGGTTTTGCCGGGGTTTTCCTTATCCTCAATGATGAAGGTCGGGTAACTCAAAGCTCCATGGACCCCGGACACTTTTGAGCTACATTTCACCCATTTCATTTATCGTCCAACATAACTTAACGTTGGAGGACGTAAATCACAAAAAATAGAAAATTAAAAAAAAAATCCCTGAATATTGAGGTTCTCTGAGACGTGATCAAACTTTGATCGCGGTTAAACTGTAGTTGTGACGAATCGTTGTTAATTTTCGTTCAATGAACCACCATCAGCTAGTTGCTGAACGTTCATCACTCTGCTCAATTACTTTCTACAGAAAGCAACCAACCATATAACCCAAGTGATACAATGCAACTTCAATCTCCTTGTCTGTACTACTTTGTTTTTGTTTCAATTTTGAAGTTTTATATTATTGGACATTCTTACGGCGATAAATGAAAATGGCCAGAAAATTTTTCTCGGCATGAGATAGGAATTCTGTTTGAACTAAGATCTGTTGAGAAATGACAGGACCAATTTATGTGCTTAAAAGGGCAGGCATATACTGTTTATATTTACCCATACTTTTAAATACAGCACCCTATCATCTGTAGATAATAAGGAAATAATAAGTGAATCAGCATTTATTATAATAGTCATTTATTGTAAACTCCAGAAAATTAAAGAATCATTCCTAAACAAAGAATGGTTCTAGTTGTTTCATGATATTGCATAATTTTAAAGTCGATCATTATGAGTCCCATTTGCACTTAAAAAATGTAATAACCGAACTTAGCTTTAATTTCCTTGAGTAACTTTATTAAAATAATGACTGAAGTTTTAATAAATAATTATAAAACAATAAATTCATGTATAATAGTTCCAATAATGTCTGAAAAACCAATGAATTTGGTGAAACCCATCACAGACTTTTAATTTTACTCTCCACGTGGCCGAAATAAATAGCAAAAAGCAGACATTATATCTGACATACCACTGACTAAAACAAATTCAGTGGATATTACAAATATCTCCAATGACAGTAAAACGCCTATAGTGTATGATCTATTAAAAGCTATTAAAAATATATTTGTGGGTGAAACAAAGTGATTACATTAATATAAAATTACATATTTTAATCGTTTCATTTATTGTCTGTCCTAGTCATTATTTAATAGCCAAAATAGCACTTCAAATGTGTTGTCTCCATACTCTACATGAAGGCCACTCTTTCTGGTCTTGCCCGTATACATGAGCTTATCTTTTGGGTTCGAGGGCATGGATGATTAGGTAGGTCTCAAGCCTAGATTTCACGTTATTGATAGACACCATATTCCGCTTTTATATGTTACAAGAAGAGGTTCTTTTTTTCCCTTTATATTAATAAATAAGTGATTCAAAACAATGATTTCCATTTTTTTTCCTTGTTTTTTATTTTTATTTACTTTTTTATTTTTTTATTTCATTTTTTATTTTCATTTCTTTAATTTTTTAATCTTTTTATTTATTTATTTATTCATTCATTTATTTTATTTAAGACGGGAATGGGTACGAGGTAAGAAAATTTCTTGTTTTATTGGCTTGTACTGTGAGACAAATGAAGGGTTCTATTTGCTTAAATGGTTATTAGATCTGCATTTGTTCCAAGTGATAAATATATGGCTCCAGAGAACGCAAGGTTTTCTTCCGTATATAGGTCCATAATTCTTGAGTCTATTTTATTCCAGACCAACATCCGCTGAAAGTTAAAAGAAAAACAAACGAAGGGCTTTATAAAAACTCTTCAAAAGCCGTAACGTTTGAAAACATAGAATGCACGGCAAATGTTTCAACAGAAACTTATCGAAAAGAGTTGTTTTATTCTGAGATTATATTGGTATTACATTCTATGATTTGGGTTTTACTTTTGTCCGATTTAAATAATCTATGTATACTATCTCGTTTCCAATCAACGTCAAGCAAATCGAAGAGCCAGCTCGTGTAACTTAACCAACAAACTAGAGGCAAAAAGAAATCGCGTTGAACATCGTCAAAGTCGAATTCACGGCGCTCAAATTTGATTCTGGATTGTACAAATGGCCAGTAGCCTATTAAGTTAAATAGAACTAAATAAACATCACAAGACATAGTCAAGAAAGCAAAATTCAGAACTGTGGTGTTAAACAACGATTAAGTTTAAGTGATAACAAAGGTACGTTATCTCGCTTGAAATGGCTCACCAAGTAAGAACTTAAACGAGTGAGTCCTTCTATAGCAGGCCTTATCCCTTACGGTAATATATGGCATAAGGTCAAACATCGCTTTAACAAGGTCACAGAGTGGCCACACCTCACTGACACATACACATCTGGTCGTCCTGCGCGGACTAAAGGTAACGTGCTGGCCTCTGATTTCCTATATCGCTGTTCAAACCTGGTGGAAAGCGATCGACAGTTTCTGAAGTAAAAAACTTTAGGGGAAGTAAAGCCGATGGTCCCATGACTTAGAGTCTTAGACCTCTGAGCAAAACTAAGCGATCTTTCGAACACATTATTGAAACAGATTCTGAAAGCCAAAATAGTTGAAGAGCGTCCTTAATTAAAAATTCAGGCATATCCGCTACATAAAGATGACTCACCTTATACTCTGTACAACACTCTTTCTATAAGATAAATGCTCAATCTCCAAACAAAAATATACATCTACAACACTCCTCACATATTTGACCCAAGTATTCAACCACGCTGAAGTTGTTCACTTTTTTAAATATATATTGTAATTTTTCGTAAAGCATACAAGAAAGATAAATATAGATGGTATACATATTGTGACTAATGACCACTATATGGAAGAGATGAAGTGAAGGAAACGCAGAAGGCTATAGGCTGCAGGTAGACAGGACACATAGACCCGCAAAAATCCCTAAATGTAATTCCAGGCTCAAAGACCCGTCTCACTCTAAAACTTAACAGAAAGAGCAATGAAATATCTGTCAGCCAAGCAGCTCATGGTATCCATGGAGATTGCCCCTTTCTTTGAATAAGCATCCGCGCCATCTGTCCAGCTCACTACACACCATGGAACCTAGAAGCATGTCTAAAAATGAGAGAGAAGCGATCTGAAAGAGAATTGTGGGAGATGAATTCGTGTACGAATTCAAACCTGACAAGTTACTCTGGAGCCATCTTTTCGGTAAGTACGTGGTTAAATGGCAACAAAAACATTTGTGGAAATTAACTTTTCTTTCACATTAGCCGTGTATGGAAAGGTGGTGTCAGACAGGAAAGTTCAATGCTATAGCCGAGATTAAAACCACGGATATTCCTGATTTTAACCATTGAGCTACGATGGCCAAAATGCGAGCATGACATTAATTTCTCCAACTCGTGCTTTTTTGCGGTAAACCTCGAGGAGTTCTCCTAAACACATAAGAATGTGAATGAATATACACATATGAATTCACTATATGAATTCCTTCTCTTTACATAACCAGGAAGTATAAATTCCTATATGAGAAATCTATAATTATTGGGAAATTAACACAAGAAATATTTCGAAAATGACTAACAGCACAATTTTATTTGACATAAACGAGATTGACACTTTTTATGAAGTAAAATTTTGTCTATATGCTATGATTTACCAGTTGTGTGAAACTCATCCGAAATGAAAAGGAACTCAGAGGTTGTTCCTAGAAAATCCAAAATACAGATTCATTTATTATCAAAATAGTTAAGACCTGGGATATTTCAATCAAAATGCTGGAGCCATTTTTTAAAATTAAACTTTCCAACATGTTTCCTTGTGAAATATAGTTTATTGTGTTATGACTTTCTTGACAAACTTCATGTCCTCTCCTTGTAATTCGCTGAACATAAATGTAAGTTTGGTATTTAACCAACGTTTCATTTTTCAGCTGTGCTAAACACAGAGACCAATTTTTCTAAAAATGTTTTTTTAAGATTCAGAGAACCTTGAAGTTTGTGTTTGCAGTGAAATTCCAATATCGAATTGTTGGGTAGAAATGGTTGAATCTTAGACACACACGATTTTTCCTTACCTTGGGATTGTGTATTCCTTCCACTGCTGCAAAGTGAGATTGGAGTGTTGCCTGCCAGGCACGTGGCACCAATGATCAGGGATGGTAAGAGCAAGTGCCAAACTGTAAGCACACATCGCTACCAATGCGGTACCAAGCAAATTGAATATCATGTTAAATCGCCTCCTGTATCTGCCCCCGGCATCTGCTGTCTCCATTAAGTCGTTAAACAGTTCATCTCCCTTCCCTGGCAACAGCGCCTCGTTGTCTTCGTCCTCTTCAAGCGCCATAACTGCTTTGTTGTCCGGGACATTCGCTCAGCTCTGTAAAAATGTTCACGTATGAGGAAAAGGCAAACTGACAAGACAAGTTTTGTTGAATAAAGTTCTTAGAGAATCCCAAACACTTCTACGTATCAAAAGCAGCTATCTTTAATTGAAACTCTTTAAGCATATAACACCTTGAGAGCCCAACAGCGACGTCAGAATAAAATCAGCTGATTTCTATGTGTCTAATCTTGAATTATTAAGCCTAAGATACGCAGTTCAAACATTTTGGAAATCAGTCAATGTACACTGGCACAGATTATGAGCGGAAATTTATTTATTTGTGTAAGAAAATCTCAATAAGCTCAATTCATTTTAATATTTCTTTCATCTTTGAGAAACGTAAATTATTCTGACCGAAATGGAGCTATAAAGCACCATCGATGTTAAGTTCATAAATACTAAAATGTTACACAGGTATTACAAAGAAGTGTATGTGGACTCACTAAAGTTATCAGTTCAAGTCCTTCTCGGGAAGCAAAGCAGGTTAAAAGACGTTCAGAAATCGACGTTTCGGGAGCCTATCGCTACAGCCTGCATCCCGTTTACCGGCAACCCAGTAGAATCAGCAGAATTCTCGTAAATACAACATGAAGACCATCCACAAGCCACTACATCTGTTGAGACCAGTGAAAGATAAACTGGACTTCCAAGTTCCGGGAGTGCACCGCAATCCCTGTGAATGTAGAACACCGTATATAGGACAAACCGGAAGGACCATCGCCACCAGAATAAATGAACATGAACGGAGCATTAGTTTAACGCAACCTGAGAAGTCTGGGCTGGCAGAGCATTGTTTTGATAACGACCATAGAGCCAACTTTCGGGAGACGACCATCTTGGCAAAATGCAACAGTTACTGAGAGCGGAGAGTTAAGGAGGCTTTGGTCATTTCCTCCGAGAGAAGCACGCTTAATCGTGATACTGGATTTCACTTTAGCTCCTCTTGGAAACCGGTCTTAAAATTGGAAATTTGTGGATTTAAGGAGCACAGATCTATACAGCTTGATAATCAAGTAGTTACATTTCTTTGACCCAATTAATTTTCTATACTTACAGCATCTCCTGGTCTGCCATTTAATTTACTGAAAACAGTCTTTTGTTGAGTAATGCAAATATTGATAGTGTTTTGTCTTTGTTTATATTTGTGTTATATCCAGTGTTTCATTTGTGGTTAAAACATTTAATAAATAGCCTGATGATGGGAGAGATGCACACCCCCGAAACGTCGATATCTAATCGTCTTTTCACCTTGCTTGCTTCCCAAGAAGAACTTGAACATATTCGTCGCTAGGAAAGCTTAAGGTCTTATAAAGCTATAACTGTAAATGTATCGACCTCTGATTAAAAATACAACTGTTTGTTGTTACGCCATAGGATATAAACAGTTGCTGCATTCCACAGCGTATAAAAATAGTTGCATATTAAGCGTACGAATGAAGTTTCTGGATATTAAATAAACTCTCTAACAGTCCACGTGTAAAAGGTTTGCTTTATTTCTTTTATATTTATGTTGTAATCAAGTCTGCTAACGGGACATACTAAGGAATTGTATAAATAATTAATCAGTGAACCGATGTTCTTAGAGAGAACATTATTTTTCTTAATGGTTACAGACACTGTCATATCCAATAAGATTAATCTCTTAGCGTGTGGTTGTTTATGTTAAAATTTCTGATTTCGTATAACTTTTGTGTTACTAAATGGCTGTGGGATAAAAGAAAAAGTACAAACGTTTCAAATTTAATCTAAAAAATTACTTGAGCACTCAGACCTGAGCCTCTTCCTCCGCCAAAGGGTAGCTAATACGCTGTGTAGCATTTCCAGAACATGTAAGGCTGTCGAGAAGAGGTTAAGGAAGTCAGACTCTCCGCGGATGTTTCATATCGTTTTAAAATTCACTATAAACCCCTCTAGATCTTGTATCTTAATTTCATGAAAAGGGCAAAGTAAATAAAATTAATTCAACACTGGAATTACTAAAGTTACTCTACCAAAATAATACGAGCTCATACCTACGTACTAACATTGTATGTCTTAATGTTTACAACAAAATCTGGAGCAAAACAGCAGCATTGGTAATTTGACAAATGGCAATAAAATAAATACGAAATAGATAGAGAAATGAGGCGTCACAATGTAAAATAAATTTAAAAATTAATAAACCTAAGGGCAAATTTTACTTCTAACCTTAGAGACTTCACTAACAATTATTCAATCTTATTATTTTTTTTTTTTTGTTGCTTTAAGAACTCTTTATTCTATAGAAGTTAATTAATAATGAAAATACGTACAAATCAAGCGTAATAATTTATTAATAACATTATTAAGATTAGAATTCATTGTTTTAATTGTATTTATTATTTTATATTATTATCTCTCTAGTGTGTGTGAGGATAAATGTGGGTAAATTCTCAGATTATGCATTAGTTCTCAGGATTCCATTGGTTCCTTGGTTTGCCTACCCTGCAAACGTATTTGCACTGTTTCGCAGCAAAGTCCAATCATTCTCAACACGCCAAGTTGGTGGGAAATGGAGAATACACCAGGTGTTACAAAGTGCCATGGTTGGCGTAACATGTTATTAATTTGAATTTTATTTGTCCAAACAACTTGTCTAATAAAGACGAATTTGAACTGCTGTGCCTTTATTTTTGCATTTCTATTCTACTTTAATTGATATTTATCCCAGAAGTAGTTCCAAGCTCATTGCAATAAACACCTCAACTCATGCATGTACAAATAATCACGTGCGACCCTTATAAACCTGAACCGTTTAAATAGGCCATAACTTTTGAAGCAATAATGGGACAAACGTGCAACTTTGGGGAGAATATAATACACAATTGGGAGATTACATTACACCATTTACATCTCAGAGAAAATGTTCGAAGTATCCTCCACCAGCATCTATGAAATGTTGGTCACATTTTCTTTGATGCGACTGTATACATTTTAGGAGTAGCTGGATGAGAGAAGGTTATTTCCAGCAAGATGGAGCAACGTGTCATACATCTAATTACACCATGGAACTTGTAACCAGTTTCTTTGATAATCGAATAATCTCAAAAGGTCTGTGGCCTCCAACATCCCCTGACCTAACCTCACCGGAATTTTTCTTGTAGGGGTATCTAAAAATAGAGTGTACAAGAATAGGCCACGGACAATTGATGCTCTCAAGCAATCCATTCGAACCGAAATAACTAACGTTGGCGAGGATACTCTCCGTAAAACTTCAGAGAATATGGTGAGACGAGTGCAAACATGTATAGATGAGGACACTTCTGACACTTTCTCTGAGTTAAAAATAGTGTAATGTAATCTCCCAATTGTGTATTATATTCTCCCAAAGTTGTACGTGTGTCCTGTTATTGATTCAGAAGTTATGTATGGTTCAGGTATTTATGGATCCCACTATATTTTATTTTCACTGTTTCTTTGTATAACCCCTTTAACTTTGGTCATATCGGGGGCTTCGACTCGAGAAGTAACTTAATGTCTGGTCCTAAACTGCACGTTTATTTAGGTTAGCTACATTGGACACACCCATGTTACATCCCACATCCATATTTCCAGGTTTTATGGAGGATAAGAAATAAATCTGGATAAACAAAAATTATTGAGAAACCATAACATACACCATTCCATGACATACGAAGTCCAACCACACATTTGTACACAAACAATCGTTGCATTATTTATACTGCCTTTAATTAAAACATTTTAGCTTAAACCTAGAAATTAAGCAAGTTAAACTTAAAGCTAAGATTTTCATATTACTTTCAAATTATTTATGTTGCGATTCGATGTAATCTAAAATTAATAAAATTGCTTTATTTATTCTAATATAAAGAATTTCAATTAAATAAATTTCAGCAAACTTATCTAATCGGAGACTAAACGCGATTTTTAATAATACATTTAGCTTTTCTTGCAGACTTATTCATTGAGATTTCCTCTTTAGCTTGCCATCTACTTTACCATTGTCCTTTTAAGCAATTTCTTAACGTATAGTTTTCGTTTAGTACTGTAATTTCTGCACCACTATGTAGACACAAAAAGGCAAAAGGAAAATAAACAAAAAGCTAACTTGTGTAAAATTTGTATGCCTTTGTTCATCTCTTAGGAGAACACTTGTTCTACAAATTTGGCACTGCTTTTAAGTATCACTGCTTCTCTGTGCTGAAGTCACATGAATTTTTTTCTTTGTAATATACCGCTTTGTTTCGTCCATATTTGCTTTGAACAGCTTTTTCTATGAATGACATTTTCTGATATAAATAAATCGCTTTCTCAGAAACCATTGAAAATACCTAACTCAAACGTTAGGATGACTAAAACCACCTGTTGTGGATCTACTTTGGTATTAATAAAATGTTTGTAAATTTAAACAACTGGCGATACCTTTTAATAGAAATTTGGAATAATTATTTCCTAATAAACAACTTATTGGATAAAATAGATCCAAAACTTGAAATGAGTTTAATTATATATTTTAAAATGTTTAAATATGGTAAATTCTTATGGAGTAGATTTAAAATTGAGGTAAGGTTCGAGCTGTTGTGTTGAGAGTCTGTGGTTCCATACCCGGCTCTGGGGTAGTGATTTTGAATCGACCCTATCCAAGTCTTCACCTCTAACTGTTGTATAGTACCCCCAAGGCATAACATGTTTCTTAGGATACTGCTTAAGCTGTAGGTCACCTCCATTATCATCAACAATAATAGAGTACCTCTCTGGGTTCCTGTACTTCAAGTGAATGCGATTAGACTGTAGTTTATAGACCATATAAGGCAGCATTGAAGACATGCCATTAGCGAGGTAGGACCTTTAATCTCAAGTGATTAGCATAGTTTTAATCCGAACATATAGAGATCCAAGTTCGAATTTCAGTCAGGTGAGTTACCTTGATAAAG
>CM060958.1:41134346-41136846 GCA_030765055.1 Mantis religiosa | reverse complement strand
TTAAGGAAACGGTACCTCAAGTTTTGACTGAGGGTGATTTTTGGTTGATATAAAGCATGCAATATTTTTTAATAGTTTCGTATATCATTTGTTTCAGAATATGGCTCATAATCTTTAATTATTAATTTAAAACCTTTAATACAAATTCAGAAATTATTTCCATAGTTTGCCAAGTATTTGATTTTCGAAGAAAGCGTAGTGGCAGCACAAACTAAATTTTACTTATCAAGTTATTGTTGACAATTATTGAACTTTAAAACGGATTATTTAAAAATTTTAGCAAATTAATAATTAAGTTGCTAATGAGAGAGAAAAATTAAGAATATCTTCAAATATGCTGTTAACCATTCAAAGCTCAATCTTTACAATAACGTTTCTAACATGAAATGCTTTGCATTGCATTTTGCCATTTTCTTTTCATTCTTTTGAAAATACGTTTCTCTGATAAGTATGCCAGCAGTTTAACAAATTAAAATAGCTTCCCAAGCGTCAAGAACATTTGAAAAGCAAAACACGACAGGAAATGACCACCGGCATATAAACCGTTACCTCGCAGCTGAAAAATCACTCGACCAGTAACAGCTACGGATAAAAACTGAGCATCAGTAACTTGTTTACAGTACCTGGGAGTTGTAAGATGCTGCGGGATACCACCGTATGGCACCGATCACATGACTCCTGGAGTTATAGTCGCGGAAGTCACGTCAAGTGCTGGATGGATCATGAAATAACCCGGGCATGGAACACTGCAACGTCACCAGTAGAAAGCATTGTGCCACTTTGTCACGCTTCTGTTGAAGGTAACAAACGAAAACGACTGCGCATGCGTCGAAACTACACGCGGTGTATGTAGGCGCATTGTTCCTTTCTCTTCAGACAGCTGACGGTGGTCGCTCGCGTCTGAAACAAAAGTTTTAACTTTCAAACAAGTTGTTTATGGCAATGAGCTAAAAAAATTGGGCAAAACTATGAAAATTATTTGGGCAAGATGACTTGTAGCATGTTAAACGCTTAATTATCTAAATAAAAACTTTTTGTCCTTACACCTTACGATAATCACAATAAAAGTTTATATATAAATCATTTCTTCTAACTTTACTTAGCAGTCTTAAGACAGAATTATATCTAGGCAGAAATGTTTAAAATATTCACAAATATTTTAATTTACTGTTACAATTTGAACATTGTTTTCAAGTCCTGTTTTAAACTGCGTTTAAGGCTATTTAACTCCCATTTTGATCTAAGTTAACTAAATGTTTAAAGTATTTTTGTCCCTTTTTCAATATGCTGAATGTTAGGAAGTATTTCTGGCTAATACTCTTTTCTTTATAATATATTATATACAACAAACAATTAAAGTTACCTACTTGGTATTGAAATGTTTTATACTTGTTTGTTCAACACTGTTATGGTACAAAATTATTTTTTCTTCTTATTAAGCTTCTCAAAAAGTAAATAATAGCAATAATAATTTTTTAAGGAATAAAATTGAATATGATAAAAAGGTTTTAATGATACATACCTTTGCTCCAGATAGCTTTTCCTGTTTTCCTGGAAAACATAATAAGATCTGTAAGATTTTTAACTGCCTACAAGGCATCGTGTATTGCATTACAAAACCATATATTTCAAAGTACACTTTATATTAATTTAAAAAAAATAATAGGCTTCGTATTCAGACTGTTAAGAATCATAGATACAGATATTTTGATAAATGGTGTCTCAATGTGTATCCACTTCGATTTGTTACTTGTTTTTTTCTCTTATTTTAACAGTTTTTCCAAAAATCAATCACTTGGTTTACTACCTGATGTTTCCTGCGTAGTCATAACTGAGAAATGAACAAATCCTGTCAGTATAGACTATCCGTTTTACTTCCACTAGTGTATGACCTGTTGGCTTAGATACTTTTAAAAAGTATTAGTGCCTTGTTATCGCGATGTCTACCCATTCGGGGGGAAATAAACAAATACTTCTACTTGAGATACTAAGTATGAAAACCAATTATTCTTAATAAGTACAATTTAAGTTCGCAAATAAAGCAAATATTGATTAATGTTGTTCATTATACTGTACTCAATTACACACACAAATATGTGTACCACTAACACATCCGCATTCAAAGAAATTATACTGAAAATCTGAAAGAAATATCAGAAAAATTACATCGGGGACGTTGGCAGAAATGTAAGGAAATAGGAGTAACTACCAACAAAGAAAGTATTAAGATTTCATGTGCTATTTCCACGCGCATGCGCTCATAAATATAAATGACTACGTTGTCTACAAAACTCCCATATTGGAGAAATTTCCTCTCATGATATTTTATCGAAAATTCAGTACCGCTGAAAACCATAGCACATTCTTTCGATAAAATGTGTGGTTTATTTATTCACAGCTATTTAAAAGTATCCTGTTCTTTTGTTTTATCTACTAGGTAGAGAAGTATTGCACTTAAGCTAAAAGTTCCATATTATCATCTCTCAAGTATCCTTATTTA